>JAXCLQ010000013.1:5286310-5296789 GCA_035584115.1 Cedrela odorata | reverse complement strand
AATAGTAGTGAAAAAAGAGAGTAATATTTATTAAATATATATTTTTAATACGAAGTAGAAGTGAAAATGACCAAACACACTCTAAAATTGATTGTGTAAGGATTTAGATTTTAAAATCAATAATTCATGCTGTAAATGATAATAAATATATATATATATATATATATAAGAACTATATTGCATGTACAGAAGATGGATTTATCAAAGCATACGACTATGCGTAACGGTAAAAAAATAAAATAAAATAAAAAGGCAACGCAAGGACATTTAAATGATGTTACGTGGCGGCCGGTGAGTGGTGGGCTAACGAAAGAGAGATGTTCCCTTCGTCTGCAGCATTTTATAAACCGGGAAACATTTTAGTCGTTCCACGTTAAAACCAATTTTAAAATTTCATTAATATATTAAACTAAATTGATTAAAAAATAATTTTAAATATCCGACAGGTCAGGGCATCAGTGCAGAGGGATGAAAATGACTTTCCGACAGTGACGTTAACGGCGTAGACGATGAGGGTAGTGGGGCCCAATTTTGCATCATATGGGCAGTGTCAGCGAGTGAGTTGAGTTGAAGAGAAATTGAGCTTCCCGATGGTAAATTTTTTCTTTTATCTTATTTACCATCAGGTTTTTTTTTTGACCTTTTGATCCAACCCTTCTCTTCAGTCGATGGAATCGCCGTACTGGACTGACTGACTGACTTCTCTTCTCCTACACCACAAATGTGAAATGACCTGCTCTTCTTTTCTCTTGCAATTTTTATTTTATTGATTAAAAAATTATAATCTTTATTAACATTTGTTCTATAATTTTAATTTTGTTTCTGTTTTCCAATGATATTTTGTTTCTTATTTGTCATTGAAATGACTATTTTTAAATTTTATAAAAATATATCCCCAATAATCCTCTATTTATTTATTTATTTTTATACCCAAAAAAATTAATTGAAATTGTTAGAAGGAGGGAGTGGGGTTAGGGTTAGTGGCAGTGGAGGGAAGGACAGTTAAAAACGGAAAGTAAGTTAGATAACTGCCAAACTCATGGCTTTGGTAAAAAACAACCATTAATACCTGCCACCCCACCGTGTCTTCCTTCTTAATATAACCTTATTTTTATTTATTAATATTAAATAAATACAAATTAACTTAACTTCATTGATAGGAGCTATAATAGATGAAAACAAATGATACATTATTACATTACTCAAATTGATTATACATTTCGTTAATTCCTTCTCTCTCTCCTAACTCAAAGCAAACCGATAGCGACCCCATTATTATTCACAATTGCAATTAGCAGCAGCTTATGCCCATACTGCTACTTGTTTGAGAACGAGACCGAGAGAAAGAGAGAACTATATAGATAAAAATGTAGCGAGAGAGAGAGAGAGAGAGTTTTAAGTGTTGCAGGTTTTATGGCAGAGCCTCTGGCAGAGAGGTTTTTAACTTTTTCTGTGAAATAATTCCCACTCTCGCAGTTTTATACAGTCCTTTGTATTCTCTCTTCTTTGTTCTCTCTCTTTGTACTTAATGACCTTAGCTAGGACTGCGTGTGTGTGTATAGCCTGACTGCCAGAACGATGTGATTAAACGTTGAGACAGCTTTTTAGCTTCTTCTCTCTTGACATTAATTTGCTTAGCTTGCTTCCCTACTCTTCAACAAAGAGCCAGAAAATGAATAACAGCTCTCTCTCTCTCTCTCTCTCTCTCTCTGTTATTTTTCTTTATCGGTGAATTAAGATTAGTTGAAGGTTTTCTGGGTTGAAGTTGAATTATCATTATTGAGGTTGCGTGAGAGTTGGGATAGATTTTTCGGTGTAGATATGGGTTCTGTTTCAAGGGCAGTTATGGCGTTTCGTTTTGAGTTCGTCCTCCTGGTTTTTCTCTTCTGTTTGAGTTTCGGTTCTGTGGTTTCAGACAATGGTGAGTGTTTGATAATGTGAGTGAGTACTGTTTTCTGTTTGGTTCTCCGAGTAAATGTAACGAGAGGATGGAGAAGAAAGTCAACTATTTTCTCTAAGTTACTTTTTTTTTTTTGTTTATTCAGTACCAAAGGACTTGCTTCGAGCTTGAAAGTATCTGTTTTTGATTGTTTTCTTTTTGTTTTTTAAGTTTCCACTTTCCTTGCTAATAGATGGAGTTTCACTAGATGTTAATGTTTAGCAATGTTTCTCTTTTTTTAATATTTAAAGTTTGTTAACCTCATTTGGCCAATACTATGAAGTTCTTGTTTTTTGTACTTCCATTATATCTATAGACGTTTGATTCAAGCTCGTGTGTTAAGTGCTTTAGTTTGATTGTAAAAGGTTTGAGCTTTTCTTGCCAAAGTTCAGGGTTTTGCTTAACTTGAATTAGGGTTTTAAACATTGCCATCAGCTGAGTTTGGATGATTATGTGCTGTGTTTGTGTGAATAATTCATACTGTGGCTACCATTTTATCTTTGAGATTGAATCTTATGAATGATTATGTTATATTGAAGGAGCAACATTATTGGAGATAAAGAAATCGTTTAGGGATATGGATAATGTTCTCTATGATTGGACAGACTCGCCATCTTCAGATTATTGTGTTTGGAGAGGAGTCACTTGCGATAATGTCACCTTCAGTGTCATTGCACTGTGAGTATATTTTTCCTTGTACTGTTGGGGCTCTCTTTTTCTTCCTCTCTATATCAGCGTTTTGACTTCATGTCTTTCTCAATATACTATTTCTTAGATTTTAAATTTTGATTTCTTTTCCTCTTTTTATGTTTGGTTGTTTTCTGTTATTGTAGGAATCTGTCAGGCCTAAATCTTGATGGGGAAATCTCACCTGCTATAGGAGATCTTAAAGATTTGCAATCTATGTACTGCGCTCTAATCTCTGTGCATTCTTGTTTTTTATAATTTTGCTGCCGAGGTTCTGTTCGTTTAACCAGAAAATATTTCTGGGATTCGTATCCTGTGTACATAATTATTTTTATGTTTGACTGGGTTTTATGAATCTAATAGTGCCAAAACATATTTTTTGTTTTTCTACATATGGTTGAGCTTGTTCAAGTCAGAACTTATTCGGGTGTGTGTTCTTTGCTCAGTGATCTTAAGGGAAATCGTCTCTCTGGGCAGATCCCGGATGAGATTGGTGACTGTTCTTCTCTTAAAAGCCTGTAAGTTCTGTATAAGCAAGAGATATAAGTTCATAAGGTTACCGTATACCATATTGGTTGGATATTGATGAACTGGTGATTTATCAGAGATTTATCATTCAATGAGTTGTATGGAGACATTCCATTTTCAATTTCAAAGTTGAAACAGCTGGAAACTCTGTAAGTTACTCTGCGTGCATGCGTGCATGTGTCTTGATGTTTAATTAATTCGTATTATTATTTGTATTTCCACCTAAAATTTATATTTAATTGAATTTGCATGCTCTTCCAGATCTTTGAAAAACAATCAGTTGATCGGACCAATTCCCTCAACTTTGTCTCAGATACCAAACTTGAAAATTTTGTAAGTTTATTGTATTCCCCTATCTCTTCTCTTTGTCTCATTTGTTTCATTTTTTTATTAAATAATTTAAGCTGCTGCTGATATTCCTATGTTATTCTAAATAACTGGTTCCAGAGACCTAGCCCAAAATAAACTCAGTGGGGAAATACCAAGGCTTATATACTGGAATGAAGTTTTACAGTATCTGTGAGTATATGATGTTAAATTTTCTCGCTGTCACTGAATATATTTTCCCATCCGGCCACTTTCTGCAGTGGATTTTGAGCTTAAGTTTTTTCTTTCCTTCTCTTATTCTCTACCTTAGTGGTTTGCGAGGGAACAATTTGGTGGGTACCCTCTCTCCAGATATGTGTCAGCTTACGGGGTTGTGGTACTTGTAAGTTCCTTAATATAGCCCTGCTCAATCCAAGTAACTGAGACCTTCTTTGTTTTATCTGATATGTAAGCTTCTTCACCAATCTAACTGAGTTTCTGCTATCATTTGCAGCGATGTGAGAAATAACAGTTTGACAGGCAGCATACCTGAGAATATCGGCAATTGCACTGCCTTCCAGGTCTTGTATGTACCCGTTTAATGCATTGAACACTTCTTTGAAATGCCTAAATTCATTAATTCATTAATTCATTTTTTATCTTTTCCTTTTATTGGTAGGGACTTGTCCTACAACCAGCTTACTGGAGAGATTCCATTCAACATTGGGTTCTTGCAAATAGCCACATTGTATGTGCTTGCAGTTTCCTTAGCTTTTGATACTATCAGTGCTCAACAGTGATCACAAATTCCTTGTTAATGAAGTTGCACTCGCTTTTGATTATGGCTCCTAGGTCCTTGCAAGGAAATCGGTTAATGGGGAAGATTCCATCAGTTATTGGGCTGATGCAGGCACTTGCTGTCTTGTGAGTACTTCTATTCAACTGTTATATGAAGTTAGTAGCCTTCTGAATTTGAATATTGTCAATGAGTGAAACTTTATTAACCCCTTTCTTGCGCATCATTTCCTTGTATCTAATCCAGAGATTTAAGCTGCAACAATTTAAGTGGACCAATTCCTCCCATTTTGGGGAATTTAACTTACACAGAGAAATTGTAAGTATGTTCTCATCACTCATGCCTCCCATTATCTATACTTTCCATAAATTCTCATAGTTAAGAACAACATTAGTCGATCCGGACCTCCACTTAAAAATATGAGTAAAATAGGTGCTAGCATTTCATAACCTTTAACTGTTTTTATTGATCTCGTGATTTTCTTGATAACATATTAATCAAGTTTTAATTTTTTTCATGTATATTTTACATAAAATTTTGATTAAAATAATGCTGTGTTGTAGGTACTTACACAGTAACAAGCTGACTGGGCCCATTCCACCGGAGCTTGGGAATATGACAAAACTTCATTACTTGTATGATTACTCCTTAACTATTTCAAACTTTTATAATATAGCATGGGCTGTGTTTGCTTGGGATGCCATCTGTTATCTGTTATCTGTTGTGAAAATGGAGATATTTCTCTCTAAATGTACTCTGCTTGTTGCAGGGAATTGAATGATAATCATCTCACAGGGCATATCCCACCAGAGCTTGGGAAGCTTACTGATTTGTTCGACTTGTATGCACTTTTTCCTTTTCTTGAATTGTTTCTTATTTAAATGTTTTCCGCATGTATCGTAATTGAGTTATTAAGATAATGTTCTGCAGAAATGTAGCAAACAACCACCTTGAATGGCCTATACCTGATAATCTTAGTTCATGCACAAATCTCAATAGCTTGTAAGTATTTGATCTCTGTGGTTCTTGCAAATGTATAACTGTTTCAAGTTATTTATCGACCAATTTAATTGATGTCAGAAATGTGCACGGAAATAAGTTGAATGGAACCATCCCACCTGCATTTCAAAGACTAGAGAGTATGACATACTTGTAAGTTCCAGGGATGGTCTATAATCAGTGATATGCTTTTTCGTTTTATTTATTTGTTAGAGATCATGTTGTCTATTAAATTCATTCTGCATGTTCTCCAAGTCAGATTATGGTATAACCATTTTGCAGTTTCATGTTTCCTGGGCTTTCATTTGCCAATCTGTTTTTCTTGCACCATTATCTTTATTATCGCTTGTCATTGGTTTAATTACTACATGCACGCAAGCAATTTTTTGCTTGCTTTATCATACATATACAGTTATACACTGAATTTTTTAATATATTTATGTCTTTGCTCCTTGCCCTTCCTCAGGAACCTGTCATCAAACAATATCAGGGGTCCTATTCCAATCGAGCTCTCTCGGATTGGCAATTTGGATACTCTGTAAGAATTTAGTGCTCTAAACTATTTCCTTATTTCCTCATTTACCTGTTAACTAAATACTTTATTTTTGCTCAGGGACATGTCAAACAACAAAATCAGTGGTTCCATCCCCTCTCCCCTTGGTGATTTGGAACATCTTCTAAAGCTGTGAGTTTTTTTGCAAATCAATTGCTACTTCTCAAAGACTCTTTGCTTCCTGACATCCCCTATTTTACCCTATAGGAATTTAAGCCGAAATCAATTAACAGGATTTATTCCAGGAGAGTTTGGTAATCTAAGAAGCGTTATGGAAATGTAAGAAATCTTTCAAGTGTTGCAATCGTTGGTTCCCTTTGAATGTTTGATCTTTCCGTAACTTTATGTTTCTTTCTTTTGCATTGCAGAGATCTTTCACATAATCATCTCTCAGGTGTGATTCCCGAAGAACTTAGTCAGCTTCAAAATATATTCTCATTGTAAGTTTGCTACTTAGTCAGGTTCAAAATATATCCAACCTGTCATCAAAGTAATTGTTGGTTGAACATAATAGTGGATGTTGCATCTGTGTCAATGTATATTACGGATCCTTTAACTAACCTATTGGCCTTATTGGGATGGTATTTATGGCCTTAATACATCTTATGAAGCAATACCAAAATACTGTTAAGTGCACTTTGATTTCCAAAGTTCAGCAAACATGAATAATAGTAATCGCTGAACTTGCTTATTATCGAATGGTGTTTGGTGTACTGCTCAAGTTTTGTCAGCCAAAGGTTTCGATTTTCCAAACTTGTAAAAGCAAAAAACAAAGAACATTAAGGATGAATATAAAGTTTAAGTGGGTTTTACGGTTTGGCATCTCCAGTGGTTGTTTCCTATTTAATTTATAGAATATGGATTTTAGTTATTTTTGGTTCTAAAACTTAGTGATACCATTGTTGTTTGTGTGTGTTTATTTTATTTTAATCTTTTTGTGAAAATTAACGTAGGAGGCTGGAAAGCAACAGTTTATCTGGTGATGTGACGTCGTTGATCAACTGCCTCAGTCTCTCTGTCCTGTGCGTTTATTGTTCACAATTTTCTGTTTACTTTTGATTGTAGCTTGACTTGTAAAATGTATGATTTTGTGTATCTTATACCACCACCCTCTTAATTAAAACATGCAGAAATGTATCTTATAATGACCTAGTTGGTGATATTCCCACAAGCAATAACTTCTCAAGATTTTCACCTGACAGGTTAGAATATTTTCTTATCGTAATTTCTTAACATTATTCTTTATGTGCAAAGATGAATTCTATCCTATTGAATATTTGATAAAGTTCTAATACAAAATAATTTGCTTTTAAAGGTTTTTTTCACCAACTAATATAATCTCTTTGTAGTTTCATTGGAAATCCCGGTCTCTGTGGTTATTGTCTCCATTCTCCATGCCGTAGTTCTCATCCCACAGAGCGAGGTAATCATCAATTCACTCAACCTCGTATGTTATTTTATAAGCAGCCATAAACTTCCTTAACTCTTTAAATTTATCTGGTAAATCTGCACCACCAGTTATCATGCTGTATCTATTCATTTCATTAAAGAGTACTATCACTAGAACATAATGCAAGAAGCAAAGTCAACAATGTCATGGATCTCATATCATATGTGTAAGCTATAATTGTTCTGATCAAGTTATATGTCATTCAAAATGCATGTATATATAAATATATTTTATGATATTCTTTGCTCTTTGATCTAAATGCTACTTTTGAAGTTAGTTTCCTTCTTGGGGGATGAACTAAAATAAATCTCTCTTTTTGTTGCTGTTTTCTATGAAGTTACAATTTCTAAAGCAGCTATTCTCGGGATTGCTCTTGGTGCACTTGTAATTCTTCTCATGATCTTGGTGATGGCATGCCGACAGCACAATGCTACACCTTTTCCAGATGGATCCCTTGAAAAACCGGGTGCCTTCTCTTTTTTAGTAAACCTTGACAGCTGAGATGGTTTATATATGATTAGTTCCTTTTCTAAATTACTTGGTACAACAAATTGAACAATTTCATTTAGGTGAACGTATCCTATGCTTAATTGGTGATCACTATAGCAAAGAAAACCAAAGCTAGGTTATATAATGATGTTTACCATAAAGCAGGGCAGCCTAAAGATGATTAAATATTTTTATTTATCAACATAATATTGAAAATATTAGATCATTGTGCCCAGTTACTAATTCACTTGCAATTTAACCACCAGTTAATTACTCGACACCAAAGTTAGTGATCCTTCACATGAATATGGCACTTCACGTGTATGAGGATATCATGAGGATGACAGAGAATTTGAGTGAGAAGTATATAATTGGTTGTGGGGCATCAAGCACCGTCTACAAGTGTGTTCTTAAGAATTGCAAGCCAGTGGCTATCAAGCGACTCTACTCTCACTATCCACAGTGCTTGAAGGAATTTGAGACAGAGCTAGAGACAGTTGGGAGCATCAAACATCGAAATCTGGTCAGCCTCCAAGGATACTCGTTATCCTCATCAGGGAACCTTCTCTTCTATGACTACATGGAAAATGGCAGTCTCTGGGATGTTCTTCATGGTAAGCCTCTGCCCCTTCTGTTGAATTGTGCATATCCACCCTGTTATATAGTATAAAAGCAGAACATTACATCATGGAGAATGTATATATTTTGAATTCTGAATTGTCATTTACTTTTTGTATCTTAGGTCCTACAAAGAAGAAAAAGCTTGACTGGGATGCTAGACTGAAAATAGCACTAGGAGCTGCACAAGGGCTAGCTTATTTACACCATGATTGTAGTCCCCGAATCATCCACCGGGATGTGAAGTCGTCTAATATTCTATTGGACAAGAATTTTGATGCCCATCTCACAGATTTTGGCATTGCCAAAAGTTTATGCATGTCCAAGTCCCATACGTCTACTTACATTATGGGAACCATTGGCTATATAGACCCTGAGTATGCTCGGACTTCTCGTCTGACAGAGAAGTCTGATGTATACAGCTATGGGATTGTTCTACTTGAGTTGCTAACTGGGAGGAAAGCTGTTGATAATGAATCCAATCTTCATCACCTGGTTTGTCTTTTATCCATATCCTATCTATCTTTGAAATATAATGGTGACACTACTAGGAATGTTCATGAGCTAGGTTTTAACAATTAATGTTAGTTCCTCTTCAAGTTGGACAACTCATAACAGCCTGTCTTCTTCTGTGAAGGTTTTATGTTGCATTATTAAGTAGTTTCTGACATTTTGACCCTCTTATCTATCAGATTTTATCTAAGACGGCCAACAATGCTGTCATGGAAACTGTTGATCCTGAGATCACTGCAACATGCAAGGATCTTGGGGCAGTAAAGAAGGTTTTTCAGCTAGCTCTTCTATGTACAAAGAGGCAGCCATCAGATAGGCCAATGATGCATGAAATTACTCGTGTTCTTGGAAGCCTTGTTCCAGCACCTGAGCCACCAAAACAACCAACTTCAACCCCAGCTGTTCTGCTTTCATCTGCTAAAATGCCTTGCTACAAGGATGAGTATGCAAATCTGAAGACTCCACACATGCTCAACTGCCCATCAATGAGCACCTCAGATGCTCAACTTTTCCTCAAGTTTGGAGAGGTAATATCTCAGAATAGTGAGTAAAGAGCAGTGTGGAAGGAAGTATCAAAGATAAAAATATCTAAAGAATCGATAGCAGAGTTGAAGATGATGAATTAATGGGAATGAATTGTTGATAAAGATTTGGTACCCCAATTATTGTAGCTGATGAAAAAGCAGAAGGCAAAAGATGGATTGCTTTTTACCTATAGATATTAGTTGGTAGTATGAAAAAAATTCATGTATGTATAAATGTTGTACTATGTAAAATTATGGTAGTAAAATTGGCATTTTGTGGATGGGTACCAGTGTCTAAAATGGTCCTGGCTTGGTGGGGCCTAACATTGTTGGACCTCTGAGACTTGAGTCTGAGTCTGAAGAGTGGGTGGGTGATGCAGCTCTGGAATCTGCATTATATGCATATGCATGAGTCATGACCACCATCAATAATTCACTGAGAAGCGTCAACCGGGGCTGCCCTGTCTCTGTGAGCCCATCGTCAGTTTGGATGTTGATAGTTCCCAGTAGATTGATGGATGAGTTACTCATCTCAGCTCATAAGCTAAAAAAACTGAAATCACTTTTTTCCTTACTGTAAAAGCACATAATTACTTAAGGATTGCACCATTTAGTACCATCCCATGGTATGTAAAACACAAAAACCTAACGCTGTCGAGCCCAAAATTCAAAATGAAGTTCAGAACATAGTCAGTTGCATGTTCTTCAAATATAAAATTGGGAAATTTCCAAATTAACCGTATTTATAAATTAACTTACCAAAATAAATGCTTTCATAATTTGTTTACTAAAACAAATAAATTTGGATGAAATTGCACTTCACTCTGAAAAAAAACTAAATAATTTTTTTTTTATTTGAATGAATCTCAAATGTTTGAAATTAATGAATAATAACAAAATATTTTAAATTGAAATTCACGGCTTAGTTTGCTTTGGTATTGATATCAAAGAATAAATTATTTGTTAATTACAACACTTTAGGGGTCTATGTGAAATTTTGCAAGTTGAGTTACGCCTCACTCCATAATTTGTGATCGCAAGTGTGATTGGAAAATTTCCTATGACTCCATAGTAAAA
>JAXCLQ010000013.1:5254474-5282624 GCA_035584115.1 Cedrela odorata | reverse complement strand
ATATATAGAGCATACAAAAATGTATTATTTCTATTATATTAATAAATTTAGAAATTATAGAAATTGGGATAATAATATACAGGTCCCTGGTGATTGATGAAATCATAAATAAGGATATAATTTGTGTTTTTTTCTAAGTCCCCGTCAAGACCTATTAATAATTAATGTGTTACAGAAATTGTCTGGATTTTCAATTATACCTTAATAGTAGATGAACAAATAAACAATCAAGTAACCAGAGAGAAACAATATCTGTTGTTAGGTAATCAATTTCTGTTTTGAACAATACTAAATCAAGAAAAGCATCAAGTAATGACATTTAATTTTTTCTTTTTTTTCTTACCTTTTTTATATTCTTATAATTTCTCGACATATCTCATTCAGTTTTTAAATCTAAGCATTTGGTTAAACAATTTGTTGTTATGGCAAAGCGGAACAACCACTCAACCCACATTATCATATTGAAAAGAATTTTAATGTTTGTCTTTTAAATTTAAAGGTCTACTAATGTCTCATGACAATAAGAACCTATGTGAAAAAAATAAATAAAAATTAAATCATTATTTATGATTTCACCAAAATTCAGGAACCCATTTGTTATTACGATATAAAAAACAATGATGATTGTCGTTAACATTATCAAACCGTTTTCTATCATTATTATTTGTGATAATTATTGTTTGTAAAATTAGAATCTCCATGGATTGATTTACCCAAAATATAATTATTCTCTAAATTAAAATATAAAATTATTTATAATATTTTTACTTAATCATGATAAGTGGAGATGAATTGCAGGTAGTTACTCCCACTTTACTATATTGTATTTAATTTATTATTAAATGTAAATTTATATTTTTAAGATAAAAATTCCAAAAACCAAAAAGACGGACAGGGTCCAAATTTTTTTAGCGGGCGATTATCGCTGCGTCGTTGCCTTAAAGTCGTACGATCCCATGTCAAAACTGGCTCGCCAGGCGAGTATAGACATTCTAGGGCCATGTGCCAGGCAACTTCCTTCTTTTATAACTGGACCAAAATACCCTTTAAAAGATAAGAAATCAGATTTGGGGGCTTATATTACACGCTTCTCCTTCTTTCCTTAAATTTGTCACTTTCAAATTTCAGGAAACGAGATTGCACTACTTTTGTAATATTAATGAGATGATGGCCGCTTCCATTTGAAATTTAAATATATATTTAAAAAAAAAAAATAAAAGACACAAATAAATATCTTCTTCCTCTATTTATTCATTTCAACATGCTTTAACTTTAAAAGTATACCAAATCTTATATATTTTATTACAGAATTCTCTTAATTTAAGTAATTTTTTTTTTATATATAAAATCACGTGTCAATAAATTATCATATACAAAATGATGTAAAATGATAATATTAATTTAATAAAATATTAATTATCACAATATATTATGTCAAAATTTATATTTTTAGCATTATTTATTTTTAATATATATAATTTGATTATTTATGATAAATTAATCCATGATAAAATTTTTTGGAATTTTTATTAATATAAAATTAGTTTAGATTTCAAAATTTGAAATTTCCTAAACTTGCTGCAAATTTGGTGTAACCAAAATAGTAACGCGTATTGGTAACTGCAGCAGGGAAGAGCAGCAGTGAAAAACTGAAAACAAACTCTTTCTCTCATAACATTAACAGTATACAAAAGAGGAGCGTGAAGGTAAAAAACAAGCAAGCGAATCTAACAAACTTGTAAAGGTTGACGTGTCCAAAACGATACGAAAAATACCCCTTACGTTTCGCCAATTTTGACTCCCACTCTGCACCTTCTGTTAGGGCGGGAACCCAAAATGTTCACCCTTTCTCTCTTTCTCTCTCTAGGGTTTCTTTGAAATTTCAAATTCACGCTCTTCTTCTTCTCCTAAATTTCTAGGGGTTTTCAACTCCATACTTGAACAAGAAAGAATATACAAAGCTCTCTAAATTTTAAAGCAATTGAAGTTGAAGGAAGATGAATCTCCGCAGAGGCTCCAAAGTATGGGTGGAAGACAAGAGTTTGGCTTGGCGCGCAGCTGAAATTACTGATTTTGTAGGAAAACAAGTCCAAGTTATAACAGCTAGTGGTAAAAAGGTAACGGAATGAGTCTCGTCTAGTGTGATGTGCTTGTTTAAACTGCGTCGTGTTGTGTAGGTTTTGATTTATTTTGTGTTTTTTGTTTGTGTAGGTTTTGGCTGCGCCGGAGAAGCTGTTTCCAAGAGATGCTGACGAGGAGGAGCATGGAGGAGTTGATGATATGACCAAGTTGACGTATTTGAATGAGCCTGGAGTTCTTTACAATCTGGAGAGAAGATATGCTCTTAATGATATTTATGTGAGTCAGTTCACTGCAAATGTAGTTACACGTGTATGTATGTGTTAGCATTTGCTTTAATGAAGTAGTTCTGTTTGTATTTTGTTAAATTTTGGTTGATTGTGAAGTTAGCTGTAGGCTTGCTGATAATTGCTTGAATTCAATTACTTGAAATGTTTAAAAATTGAGCAACTAAATCCATACTGGGCGGATGCAATGTTGAGATTTTAGCATAAGAAATGAATACATAGAATGTGAAGTCATAAGTGTCTGAACTCCATTTATGGTTATAATGCTGCTGATTAGTGGTTGGTTGAATTTTAGCTCTCTGAGTTAGTGCTGTGCAAAATGATATTTTACTCTCAAACTCTAATTGAAGGTCTATATTCATACTAGGCATGCCAAGCTGGACTTTTTGCGTGACAGGTTGGTAATAATTATGGTGAATTGTGGAATAGGAAATAAACAACGTAAAGCTGAACATATTAGGAAGTGGTTCTCTTGGTTAATTTTGTTTCCCATATGTGTGTTATTAAGTGCATTCTTATGCTTGGTTTCTTAAGCCCTTTTTTCTCATGTTTGTTTGAATTAAGGCTCCTTTTGGTGCTGTCTTTGGGTGGCTTGTTAATGCGATAGTAAATTTCTGTGGTCATTTGGTTATGCATGATTTGGTTTTGTTAACTTGCACAATATATGTATGGTGAAACTTAGGACCATCAAGTGGTAAAGGGCCGGGTGGGGTTGGAATAGGTCTTAGGCTCAAACCTTGGCTGCTCAATAGATTTTCTTTCAGATTTAGAATCTGTACTTATCACAATTTTATTATAGTTTTTAATGTTTAATTTCATTCCATGATTTATTCATTTCCGTTAACAGGTCAGAAAGTCAGTAGAACTCAATGCAGGTTGTGATTATCTTTCAGAATTCTTGGTTTTCCTGGGGAATAAATTAATTAATTGTTTGGGTTAATATCTAACTTTTAATACGTTGTGGAATCCATAATTTTAAGTGCTTTTCTAAAGATTGACATTTACCCAAAGTTGTTTTTTGTTTTGGTGTCTTTGATAGACATACACAGGAAGCATTTTGATAGCTGTTAATCCATTTACAAAGCTGCCTCACCTTTACAATGTACATATGATGGAACAGTACAAGGGAGCTCCATTCGGTGAGCTAAGCCCCCATGTTTTTGCGGTAGCTGATGCATCGTACAGGTGTGTCAAGCTTGCACATTTTTTGCGGATATAGCTTACCTCTGAAACAATTGATTTAGTATTTGTGGGTATTGTATATTCAGAGCAATGATGAGCGAGCATCAAAGTCAGTCAATTTTGGTCAGTGGAGAAAGTGGTGCTGGGAAAACTGAGACGACGAAACTGATCATGCAGTATCTTACTTATGTTGGTGGACGAGCTGCAGGTGATGACAGAACTGTTGAGCAGCAAGTTCTTGAAGTAAGTGCTATCTTGACTCAGATCAGCTACTAAATGTTTCTTTTATGCTTACATTTTCAACAAGATGTGAGCATATATGGTCCGATCCTCTTCACCGATGAACCTTTTGTCCACTTTGGACTCCTTTGAGATTTTCTATCTTGCTATCAATATGTTGATGATTTCTCTTTTCTTCATGTTCTAGTCAAATCCACTCTTGGAGGCATTTGGCAATGCAAGGACTGTAAGAAATGATAACTCAAGGTGTGCATCAAGATTAATATATTAAACTGTCATTTTATTTTTTTATAAAGTTGCATATCTAATTGTTCACCATCATGTGTTGCTTTCCTTCTCTAATATAAGTTCATTTGCGTACATCAAATATGTTGCATTGTGATCATTAAAATGCTTCGTGTCTTACAGTTTTCATTTTTTTTCTTCTATTATTTCAGCATCTTACTTGGTGCTTTATGAAAAATTTATAATTAAAGAAGTAATTTATGGATGATTGATTGACTAGGAGGGTGCTTTAATATCTTCTTCTTCTTCTCTTTTATTTTTTCATTTCATTTCATTGGATTGGATTGGATAGGATAGGATAGGATATTGTGGAATAATATAGAATCAATAGAAAGACTGAAATGAAGAATAGATGCATGTGCGTGTATATCTCTCTTTCTGTATCCTCAGGTCATGTGTATGAGTGTTATTTACACTTGGATATTGTGAAATAATATAGAATTGATAGAAAGACTGAAATGAAGAATAGATGCATGTGCGTGTATATCTCTCATTCCGTGCCCTCGGGTCATGTGTATGAGTGTTATTTACACTTAGGTAGCAATGGATAAAGTGAGCTTTTGTCTGCCCATTTTTATTGAATACCAAGTTAGATAGACTGGATTTTATAAGTATTGTATAGTAGAAAAGTGCTGAAACGTAAATAGTGCATTGTTAGCCCTGGCAATACTTAGTTAATCATAGCTACACTTCTGCAAACCAGTGTCAATCAGCCCTTCTCTGATGAATTTTTAAACAGTTTACAGTTCTGGTATAATTTCTGCTTTCTATACAAATTCCTTATTAGTTGAACTAGGGAATATGTTTGGAAAAGAATGAATGAGCATGCAGAAATTAGGAGAAAATTCTAGGATTGAAAGAATTTGGTAGTTATGTTATGATGGCTATTAGTGACAGGGGAACGTAGGAAGTGATTGGAAATGACTGTAGATGATAACCTTACTTTGGAGAAGAAATATCTAGATAGTTATGGAATCTTGTGCTTGTTATAGTTATCCAGTGACAAGTTTGGATAAAAGGTCACTATTTCAATCATGTTATATGCCTATTATCGTTTCTTCGTTTCCCTACATTGATTATATAAGAAACATTTGTCATCTGGTGTTATTACTGCTTTCTGAATCTCTGATGCTTTGTTTGTGGCAGCCGATTTGGTAAGTTTGTTGAGATCCAATTTGATGCAAATGGTAGAATTTCTGGTGCTGCAATCAGAACTTACCTTCTAGAAAGGTCCCGTGTAGTTCAGATAACAGATCCTGAAAGGAATTATCACTGCTTTTATCAGTTATGTGCGTCTGGGAGGGTACTCTTTCTCTCTCTCTCTCTCTCTCTCTCTCTCTTTCTCTATCTCTTTGTATATCTCTGATTCTATTAGCTTTCTCTCCCCTCCACAAACAGGCAATCAATTATGGTAATGTGCTAATGATTGAACCATGATTTTTCTAATAATGGGATTGCGTAAAAAATGCCGGATGATGGTACTGATGATTATGTCCTTGCTAAGCTGTGATTGTGTTTTTCTGATCCAATGTGCTCATATCATCATATTGGTGTTTTCATGCTTATGTTCTGTCTTTGGAATTGTTTCATATGCCTAGGATGCAGAAAAATACAAACTTGACAACCCAAGCCACTTTCACTACTTAAATCAAAGTAAGATCTATGATCTAGAAGGAGTGAGCAGCGCAGAGGAATACATGAAGACAAGGAGGGCAATGGATATTGTTGGTATAAGTCATGAGGATCAGGTTAAAAAATTTATACTATAGCACGGTTCTTGCAATTGCGTACTGTCATTAACCTTTGACTATTGTTTCTTTTGTAAAATGTTCTGATGTTCATTTTCTTATATTTTGCTGTTATCAGGAAGCTATTTTTCGTACCTTAGCAGCAATTCTGCATCTGGGAAACATTGAATTTTCTCCTGGCAAAGAGCACGACTCTTCTGTTATAAAGGATCAGAAATCTAGTTTTCACATGCAGATGGCTGCTGATCTTTTTATGTAGGTGATTCTAAATAACAGCTTAAAATTTTTATCTTGTTGACTAAGGCTTTTATCAGATTCAAGTGTCAATTTCAGTTCCCATTTTTTTTTTTTTTTTTGTTTTGAAAATATAATTATCAATTTCCTTGTAATGTTTGTGGTGTTTGTCCCCCCTGGTTGTTTGTAGAGGGTATATGGAATGTTAACATTGGAGGTGGAAATTATGAAGTTGCTTTAAGCTTATGTGAAGTGATGCATTGATGAGCTTGCAGTTTTTGAATTGAATGGATTTTCTGCTTTATATGAATGATGAGTAGTTGACTAGATAGACCAAGATATTGGTGTAAGAATTGCGCTTTTGGTTTTTGATGTTAAAAAATGTTAATTTGCTTCTTTAATCAGGTGTGATGTAAACCTCTTGCTGGCTACTCTCTGCACTCGTACCATTCAAACCCGTGAAGGAAGTATTATTAAAGCTCTTGACTGTAATGCTGCTATTGCTAGTCGTGATGCACTGGCCAAGACTGTTTATGCTCGACTATTTGACTGGTACACTGACAACCATTTTTTCATCAAAAAATATTTCTCTTGATCTATTCAGATATTTATGTGGAAATTTAATGGTTCTTATGTTTCTTCCAGGCTTGTTGAAAAGATCAATAGGTCTGTTGGGCAGGATGTGAACTCCGAGATACAAATTGGGGTTCTAGACATTTATGGCTTTGAATGTTTTAAACATAATAGGTAGTTTCTTTTTTGCCAAAAAAATATTTTTGGAATATTTTATCAAGTACAATGAAATTATAATGTCTTAGTTTTTAAATAGCATTGATATTAATACTCCTTGATTGCCCTAATTCTCAGAACTTGGTGATGTAGAACGAGCTAGACTAATTTTAGCATTATTTTTATTTTCCTTATTATAGTTGGATTAGACTTTATTTTCTTGTTAGATTCATGTTTGGATTATTTATTTTAGTTGGTTTGATTTTTCATCTGTGTTGGAGTGGGATTTTTATTTCTTACAGGAAGTAGTTCTTTTGTCATTTGTTTAGGTTTATGTCCACTATAAATAGAGCCTTATTTTCAGTTCTAGAATTAGAATTACCCTATTTCTTCCGTTGTTTCTCCCCTTTCTTCTAGATTTTCTCCCCTTTCGATTGTTCCTATTTGGTGCTACATCACTTGGCTTATCAGGAAGTATCTTACCACTGCAGGGATCAGCAGTTACTAAAAACTGTCCTGTTGAACATGTAAATGTTCTATGATTTGTTGTTGTGTTGTGCATGATAGGCTTTATTATTTTGCTAGATGTGATTTTTCTGCCAACATACCAATGCTCCAGGTAATATATTTTTGTTTCTTGATTTTGTTTTTGGGATTGGTGTGAAAATATTCTTGTTCAAACAAAAATGTTGGAATGGGAAGAGAAATGACCAAACAGAGATGTACTAGGTTGTGCCAAAAGAAGGGAAACTGGGAATATACTGTTCTACCTGAAATCTGACAAATACTGACGTAAATGTTGAAGACAGAGATGCTTGTGGTGTAACATTCCTTATTATTTTCTTTGTAATGATCTTTACTATAGCTTCTGCACGTGTCCTGTGAAAACACCAACACTCATAGTACACTATGTGGGCTGGAGTCGGAGCTTTGTAATACTTAGTATGGTTAATTATTCTTTCTATTGGTGAGATAATTGTTAAATAAAGAAATTTGTGTTTTATTTATTAATTTATCTGTTTATTAAAAGCATAATTAAAATGACTAAGCTCAGATTTGGGTGCCTACCCAAGCATAGTTAAAATGACTTTCTCCCCATGTTTTTATTCTGTTGTTTTTAAATAAACAGGTTGAATGCACAGACATAATTTTGTAATTACCCAAATCTCAGTTTAATAAACCATTAGTGCCCATGTTCTTATTCTGTTGGTTTTAAGTAAACAGGTTGAATGTCCAACCACATTTTCAGTTACATTGGATTGTTTTGGGTGAATTGGCCTGAATATTGCCACAATAGGATTAATTTGAGAAATCTGTAAATGTACTACTATTCTTGATCCATCATAACGTTTATTCTATCTATAAAATATATAATACCTGCACAGATGTAGTTCTGAAGGTCATGGTTATAATGTCTTGACACCTTAAAAACTTATTCGGCCATAGTCCAATACGAGGAAGGGGCCACTTATTATTGCACAATTGATACTTTCTACAATTGTATTTAAGTTTCTTTCTATTTTGTGTACTGATATTACTTCGTACAATTTAGTTGAGGCCATATAGCCATCAATGTGTTTCTAAAGAGTTAATGTTGGTTTGTGCTGTTTGAATGATATATATGTTCCCAAATCTCTACTAAGTTTCTTGATTTGAACAGCATATCATTCATATGGTTATGCTTTACAGCTGTTCTATCCATTTTATTGATTTATTTTATTTTTGGTTTAGCTAATATGTCATACTGTACCCATTATGTCTTTGTTATTCTTGCTGTTGGTTTTTTAATATCATTTAGAGCATACTTTTGTTATAATTCTTTCTTTGATGAATTGATTAGAATTTTCTTTTCTACAGTTTTGAGCAATTCTGCATTAATTTTGCAAATGAAAAGCTGCAGCAACATTTCAATGAGGTACTCAATGATGTATTGTTGGAAGAGCTTTTACTTTTAGTAAGAATATGGCTTGCTATCTTATCTTTTACCTCATTGATTTCAGCACGTTTTCAAGATGGAACAAGAGGAGTATAGGAAAGAAGAGATTAATTGGAGCTACATTGAGTTTATAGACAATCAAGATGTTTTAGATTTGATTGAGAAGGTACTTCTTTGTTCCTTCACACAGAAGTTTTATCTACTTTGACCAATTTCTTGTTTATATATATTGTGCAATACTGCACTAGTTCAGATGTTCCTTTCCTCCCACATACGTGTGGAATTTCATATGATTATGGTGGGATTCTCTTTTCAGATCTGGTCTTTATGTACCATATAATATGGTGCTTTTGTTTATTCATTTGAGAAGTGTAATACTCATTGTTAATGGAGCTACAAAATAAAGATTAGTAAGAACTGTGGTTGAGGATTATGTAAAAGTTTTATGCTAATATTTGCCAGAAGATACTGCAGTATCCCCAGTTCCTATTTGGTGGTAAAGAGGGTTTTGTGTCACTGATATTATACATGTACTGTGATAACTTTAGCATGTTTTTTATTGCTATGACTTGGACAAAACTTCAGCTTTTAGAATGATGTTGACTTTTTACATGTTGCCTAGTAAAACCTTTAAAAACAAATCGATTCTCTTAAATTTGATCGTTTTCCAAATTTAGTTAATAAAGGAATCATATGGTGTATGTGTGCTCATGTTTTTATATAGTTTTGTTTTTCTAGATTTGCCTTTGTTGTTACAAATGGGCCTTACATCTTGATTAATTTATTTGCAGAAACCTATTGGGATAATTGCTCTCTTGGATGAAGCTTGGTACAGTTTGAGTTTTTAAGTGGAAATTGGTGCATGTTGCTGTTAGAATTGTTTATATGCAATTTATCCTTATCCTGATTTTCTTGTTTATGCAGCATGTTTCCCAAATCAACGCATGAAACATTTTCAACCAAGCTGTTTCAGAATTTTCGAGCCCACCCGAGGTTGGAAAAGGCAAAATTTTCAGAAACAGATTTTACCATTTCCCATTATGCTGGCAAGGCATGTAATATGTCATAATATTGTATTATTTCATATATAATTATTTGTTGATATTGAGAATTATTATCTTGATTTTCACTGCTTTGTCTGTAGGTCACCTATCAAACAGATACATTTTTGGATAAAAATCGTGATTATGTTGTGGTAGAACATTGCAATCTTTTGTCTTCTTCCAAATGCCCTTTTGTTGCTGGGCTTTTCCCTTTAGCACCGGAGGAATCTTTGAGATCATCGTACAAATTTTCTTCAGTGGCCTTGAGATTCAAGGTATGAGACTTTCTGTACTGAACCTTCATATTCCGGGTGTTGGTTTGATTGTCTATGAAAATGTACAAAAGAGGAAGCAGATGATACTACTAGAAAAGATGAAGAAGAAAATAAACCTTCATTTTCTTTGCCATTTAGGTTTCCTTCTTGGCTTCATAATGCACTTCATTGTTGCAAAAAGTTTCGGGGTATCACTTTTATCTGTAAACTTTATTATTGGAATGATTTTCTGGCCATAACTGCTGTTATTTTCCTTTTTTTGAATGTCTTATGGGTTTCTGGTGGACTATTGGTCCTCCTAATTTGTACTTCTCCCCCATTTTATTACTAAAATTCTTTCCTGTTTCTTATTAAATAAAAGAGAAGATGAATAAGAGAAGAGAAGTTTCTGATATTAAATTATTAAATAAATATTTTTCTTATTCGCAAGTGGTGAATATCCTTTTAGACTGACGTGTTCTTGTTCCAGAATTTTCTTCACTTCCAATAGCTTCTAGTGTTTGGAACAAACTTTATATTTTGAAGAACAGAACTTGGGACTATTTATTGTTTTTTAATCTTTTGTTGAATGGGCTAAAATTTATCCTTTGAGTTTCTAATTGTGGTCTTGTTTCAGATTGTTTCAATGGAGTTTATTAATTGAATGGCTCATGATGATTAGCATAATGTAGCGGATTGGTCTTGGGCGCTAGTTAATTTTTGTGGTGGTTATAATATGTTTCCTTTGAGTGTGTATTTGTTTGAATAATAGTTTGGGTTGAGATTGTTGGATTTAGTTATTTCCTCATGGCATGTCTTTAAAGGAAGCATTTGTGGTTCTTACTCTAATCATTGAAGTTTTCTAAGACTGAGGGATAATAATTATTTTGTTCCTGTATATTTATTTTTATAATTTTTAAGCGAACTATGTGGATGTTTGATAACAATATTTAGCTCTTAATCATTTTATGATTTGAAGTGTGTTTAATCTAATATTTTTGTTGTTTCCTATCAAAATAAAGAATAATAAATTTATTTTCTACACTGTGCAATGGATAATGCATCATAATTTAGCGTTTATTGAATAAAGTAAATAAGTAATCAACACCTTGTTTAATGTTGAATGGTGATAATTTATGTTCACAACTCTTGTACATTGTTATTTGAATAATTTAATTGCTACTGGATTTTGCATTTTTACTTTTATATTATGTTGTAAGTTGATGAGTTTGTTTTGTTTCAAAATTTTGTATTATCAGAAACTTTCAGCTTGATCCAAGTGCATTGACTTTTCTATCTATAACTTTCTAAAGTTAATGTTGATAAATATTTCGTTTTGTTTCTAGCAACAACTTCAAGCACTCATGGAAACCCTCAGCTCAACAGAGCCTCATTATATACGTTGTGTGAAGCCAAACTCTCTGAATCAACCTCAAAAGTTTGAGAATCTGAGCATCTTACATCAATTACGCTGTGGGGTCAGTAATATGAGAACTTTTACACTTCCTTTTGTGCTGGTATTCTAATACAGAGAGATCATATACATCTGCTTGGCTCTTTGGTTATTACAGTATAGTTTGTGGTATTTGCATTGCATTATTTCTGTGTTTCAGCCTTTTGTATTGGTTATAACCAACATCTTGTATTTTTATCATTTTGTGGCTGTATAACTTTTGATCTTGTGTGCTAAAACTAAATTGATTTATTGGGTTTTAATCAATCACTTGAATGGCTTTTGTTTTTTGGATGGATGTTGAAAAGAATGACAAAGTTTATTGCATGCAGTGTGTTATCGAATTATGATGGCCAAACACCGTGTAGATGGTTTATTGAAGGGAGAGGCATTGTTACCGTCAGTTAAAGTGACTTAAGACTGGCATATACTTAAATATGTAAACCACATGCATGACCACATACAGCATTGTTGAAATGTTGATAAGCTATATGATTGCTTAATGCTAGCATGTTCTGTTATCTCACTTCGGTTGACCTATGAAATGTTTGTTATTGCTTATTTACATTAGCTGATTAATCTATCTCATCTTCATGTGATTGCTTGTTTAGTCTTTTTCCCATTCTTGGTAGTAGTGTTTTTGCTGTTTTTCTTATAATTACTATCATTAATTGTTTCTATTATTGTTATTGCTATAAGATTTTGTTGTTAAAGCTTAAATGATGCATTCTGGTTCCAGATTCTCTCTGGTCATGTTTCTTATTAAAAATGTTTCTCTCTCGCTCCCCTTCCCTTTATGCCTCCTTATCTCTTTTCTCCTATCTCTCTCTCACTCTCTCTCACTCAAATTCTATGTTTTTTTTCTCTTTTTCTGTTTTTGCAGGGTACTAATGATAACTTTTGCTTTTTTTTTGTTGGGGGTTCCAATTTTTATTTTTTTTAATGTCACAATAGTGAAATATTAATTGATAATTGTTGCATTTGATATAGGGTGTTCTGGAAGCTGTTCGGATTAGTCTGGCCGGTTATCCAACTCGAAGAACTTACTCAGAATTTGTGGATCGATTTGGACTATTAGACCTAGAATTTATGGACGGAAGGTGGGGTTTTAGTTTATTAGCGAACTTGAATCTTGGAGAATTTAGTAAATGTCTCTCAACGATGCCCTCCAAACTTAATTAGCTTTCACATAGTTTTTGTTTGTATTTGTTAACTAGCAAAACGAACATTATAATGGTTTATGTTTCGTATGTATAAATATTATGTTAAAATGATTATATATTTTCATTATAGTGGTTTATCATTATAAATTTTCTCATTGTCATTGCATATTGCATTTTTCTCTCTCTTTTTTTTTTTTTTTTTTGTTTTTCAAGTAACTTTGCAATAACAAGTTATTTCTTATTTATTAATGAAAAATAAATGATCTTTGTTTACTTAAAATTTTGTTTCCCCAAAATTGTAGTTTTCTTATCTTCAGTTATTTGTTTTCTAGGCGGGGGTGGTGGTGGTAATTTTTTTACTGCTTTTTTGTGCTCACTGAGAAATTCTTCTGTTTCTCTATGGATTTTATATGTTCACAGTTATGATGAAAAAGATTTGACGGAGAAAATTTTGCGTAAGTTAAAGCTTGAGAACTTTCAGGTATACTTCACACAGAAGATGCTATTTTGTTGTTTTCATCGTAATCTTGGTTTTGATGCATATTCTTTTTCTGTTTAATGTTAATTCAGCTTCTTAAAATGTTTCTGTTTCTCTTTTTTGACTTTTTTTTGAGTTGTGTAGATGGGCAGGACAAAAGTGTTTCTCAGGGCTGGTCAGATTGGCGTTTTAGACTCTAGACGGGCTGAGGTTCTGGACATTGCTGCCAAGCATATTCAACATAGATGGCAAACATTTATTGCACATAGGAATTTTGTCTCAATCTGTGCTGCTGGACTTGTCCTCCAAGCGTACTGCAGAGGTTATTTTATCTTATGATTGTTTAGGTTGCTATATCTGGATCTGTTTTATGTAGTCATTAGCTACCACATTTGGAAGATGAGTTTTCTCATCCTCAATCTTCAACATATAATTTTCAATATACTTTTGTGTGTGGTTGAAAGTCAATCACTCAAAACGTTGACAAAACAAAAAGCGGGAAATAGGTCTTGGCCTCTCAATTTCAATTATACTACAGTTACTGTTAACATTATCATCATCTAGCATTTAGGCATTTGGCTCCATCATTGAAATCTCATGATTACTTAGGAAAAGTGATGACCACTTCATATACTCATATATCCGCCTAAATACCTTCCTAACTTTTGAATTTCTTGTCATCATTGCGAACAGCTACATTCTCATTTTTCAGTTAGTTTTTAACATCTTGCTTGTATATGATACATTGGTGAATACAACTGCTGCTTTGATTAACAGAATCTAAATGCATTGACTGTTAGGCTTGTGAGCTTCTTTTGCTTTATATCTCTTGTTCTCTTTTGGTATTAGCACTTAATGGTCGTATTTATTGCAGGATGTCTTGCTCGAAAAATGTATGGTGTAAAACGAGAGATAGCAGCTGCTATTTCAATACAGAAGTATGTCCGCATGTGGCTGTTAAGGCGTGCTTACATGAAACTATCTTTGGCTGCTATTCTTATACAGTCCAATGTTCGTGGCTTCTCAACTCGGGAAAGATTCCTGAATAGAAAGAAGCATAAAGCTGCCACTTTAATTCAGGTAAGTACAATTTGGACATGCTCACGTTCTTGTCTTACTTCTCTTCCTCCTTTTTTCTTATCATTGCATATACAAGAGGGATGTAAATGTCCTGTTTCTGTTTTGTTTTATAATGTTGTTCCTGTTAACTGGAAAATTGGTTGGCAGCTGTCAATGCGTGTTTTGTGTATCCAAAATAAAAAAATGAATGCTCATCTATCTACTTTTGCCAATGTTTTTCCTAGAAAATGCACTTGCCAGTTCCTTTGTTTTCATATTGGTGTACAATTCCTCAACTGAGATAATATAGTTTTTGATCTGGTGATTTATGGTAATAGATTGTATTTTGTTCTCCTCTTACCAAGGAAATTTTTTGAATATGATTGTACTCAATTAGATTCCCAAATCCTTCATATTATATATGGTTAGGAAATTTTTTTAGAAATCGGTATATATTGATTATTATTATTTTGAGGGAGAATGAGGGGTATACTAAGGTCCAAGGATTGAGGTAGAAGGGACAATAGCTCTGACCTGTTGGTTGCCTTTGACGTTCGTATAATTCTCTGGCTGTTTCAATTTGACCTTACAACATTTGTTCTTCGTTTGGCTGTGCAATAAAAATTTGCTAGGCTCATTGGAGAATGTGCAAGTTCCGCTCTGCATTCCTTCATCGTCAAACTTCTATTGTAGCTATACAATGTCGATGGAGGCAGAAACTGGCAAAACGAGAGCTTCGGAAGATTAAACAGGTATGAAAGATTATACTTATAAAACCTACTATAAAACAGGAAACATCCTTCTACCTTTAAGTAATAATTTATTTTCTCTTGTCCACAAAATTCACATACAAGATGAAAACAAATGTATAACTAAGGTATTCACTTGTATTGAAATTGAAATTAAAATTGGATTTATTTTTAAAAGTGAGCCCCACCTTCTGACCTTATTTTTATCACTGAATATGACTGATTTTTTTTTTCCCCATATTTGTTTATGTGGTTATCATATATATATATATATATATCCTGATTTTGGTTTTTGGAGACCTGTATGGTCATAATATTTTGTTACTTTTTTTGGTTTTGAGTGTGCTAGTTGTCTTTTTGTATAGATTTAGAGGTTCTTTCCAGGCTTTGTGGACAGCTTGTATACCTTTTTGTAAATGCCATTCTGTTTTTAATATAATGACGACTTTTGTTTCTTATGAAAAAAATAAAAGTAAAGAAACAGTTAATCACATTGCCCTTCTCAAATCTCTATATCCTATCTCAGTTTGTAGTTACAAAGAATGTCCATAGGTTTCAACTCTCTACTTTCTCTTTTGATTGGAATCATGGAGAATGCCGGTAGGTGTGAATTATTTTATTTATATTTGATATATTACGATTAGATTTTCTAACAAAAATTTGATTTTCTTTAATTCTTTTTTTTTTTCCTTTTTTCTTTTGCTTATTTTTTGGTCTGTCTAATGGTTGTCTAAAATTTGATTATTTTTGTTAACGGTTGGTGTTTCAATGTGGTAAAAATGTAGGAATGCAATTGTAACATTTTGGCAAGTGAAGTTTGTGAAAGAGAGTGGTAGAAAAGATTTGTTTGGTTACAATTTCGTATGAGTATTGACTTGCACATGTGTTGCATGTCTGAGGATTCTAGCTTTTATAATTTTAAGTCATTCAACTCGTATCTTTCATTTGAAGTGATTTACATCTGAACTGTTTATTTTTGTTTGTAGGAGGCTAATGAAGCGGGTGCATTGCGTTTAGCTAAGAATAAACTTGAGAAGCACTTAGAAGATCTCACTTGGCGGTTACAGTTAGAAAAGAGATTGCGGGTATTGCTTTTCATTCTTATGAATTTGTTTTGGCTAACTTATTAACTGATTTCCTTTTAAAGCTTTTCAAAAGCTTTTGTTCTATTATTATGTTTATGTTGTATTTGCTTATTTGTTATGAAAATCACACCTTAGCTTCTGTGAAAAGCTGAATGTGCATTATGGTCTTTAAAATAAAGGTGCATTTATGACTTTATTGATTAGCTTGTTTGATTTGTGCCTCTCTCTTATGTTACATGTAATGCACTATTTTTTTTTTGAAATCTTAAACTTTGTCTTTTGCAGTTCTATAATTTTTTTTTCCTAATTTTTAATATTTTTTGCATTTGTTTTATTCTGGACTGCAGGCTTCTACTGAGGAGGCTAAGTTAGTTGAAATTTCAAAGCTTCAAAAGTCATTCGAATCTTTGAACCTTGAGTTGGATGCAGCTAAATTGGCTTCCATTAATGAGTGTAACAAAAATGCAATGCTGCAAAATCAATTAGAGCTATCGATGAAAGAAAAATCTGCTTTAGAAAGAGAACTTGTTGCAATGGCTGAAATTAGAAAAGAAAATGCTTTATTAAAGGTATGTTTTGTATTGTTGATTGATTTAGTATTTCTTATGATCCTTTGACTTGTTTGGTTGTCTTTTTTCAGTGATTCTAATAATGGAAAATTAATTATGACTGAGAATATGTAACCATGGTAAATCAACACTGAGATACTGTGCATATATGATTACAAATACAACCACTTGCAAAAAATATCAGATATATAAATTAGTTTTTTGTTTTTTTGTATCCTGTCAAAAGATAAACTGGATTCATGTGGATGGGATTAGATTTAAGGAATTCACTTTCATTTTTTGCTTTTCAGAATTTTGGTGTCCAATTAATTTGTTTTTTTTTGGACCAATTTGTTTAATAAATTGATTGGAAAAGAATCTGCAAAATTGGAATATATTATGAGAAAAATTGTAATGGCTTACAGGACATCTTATATCTTGCTCACTTTTATCTTGTTTCCTCAATTTAGCATTTCGATTTTAACCACGTTCTTCTCTCTTCGTCAAATCCCTCTTTTTTTTTTTTTTTTTTTTTTATTGATGTACTTTTTGTCATTGTCATGGCTAGTTCTACTGGGGAGACCTTTAATTATTCACCCTTGCTATAACACGTAGGTTTAATTTATAATTCTGATTTTCAAGTTCTACAATTATGACCAAGATTATTTGGTAAATGCTAATTTTTTTTAACATCAGGCTTGCTTCAATTTTATCATTTATTATTATTTAGAATTACCCTTCCTGATTCTTTAACCCTAAGGGTTGGATTGAGTGGTTAAGCCTCTTGGTTTCCATCAGGACTCAGGTGTTCAAGTCTTAGGGGCCTCCTTGGGATGTTATATCCTACAAGTTGCCTTTTAGTACCAAGGTTGGAGGGTCCTGTAGTAGGTTACAGCTTGAAACTCGGTGAACTTGTAAGAAGGGGGAATTCTGGATAATTTTTAAAAAAATCTCTGATTCTTTCACCTATATTTTTTCTTATTTAAATTATCTGCTTCTGTATGAAATTTTTCCTGATAATTTTTGGTTTGCTATTGCAGAGTTCCTTGGATTCCTTGGAAAAGAAGAACTCTGCTCTGGAGCTTGAGCTTGCCAAGGCACAGAAAGATGGTAGTGATACCATCCAGAAGTTTAGAGAAGTTGAACAAAAATGTTCTAATCTCCAGCAAAATATGCAAAGGTGTTGTTTTATTGGCCATTGTTTTTTATGACTAGTCATAGTTTCCATTACTTAGATATATCTGTCACTGTTTGTTCTAATTATATTTTTCTGTGATTTTGAACTGTATTCTGAAGCTTGACACTTCTGTTATACATGTTCCTGACATCAATTACCTGCCCTCAAAATATATTCATTTATAGTTCTTCATTTGTTTATTTTCTAATGTATGCATATATATGCTCCTTTTCTAAACCCAGTCTTGAGGAGAAGCTCTCACATTTGGAGGAGGAGAATCATGTATTGCGGCAAAAAGCATTGAGTGTATCTCCCAAGAGCAACCGGCCTGGTCTTCCAAAGGCATACTCAGAAGTAAGTTGTTTCACAAAAAAACGCTGTGGGTATAGGTGGAGTTTCGGTTGTGGTTGTCACGCATTCATTATTTCTTTTTGAACTTTTCGTCTGATATCACAAGAGGTATTGGCCTTTATATATTATGCTATAATTGATTTTTTATTTTTTCCTTGTTGGGGCAGAAATACTCTCGGGAACTTACTCTTCCACACTCTGACCGAAAGCCTGTATTTGTAAGAAGCTCCTGTTTTTTATTTTTATATTAATTTTGGTGTTGAATACAATTCCCACCATGTTACGCTTTTTTTCATGCACACTTTTTTTTCTCCATGTGCAGGAGTCACCCACACCTTCAAAACTTATTGTACCTTTTTCACATGGCTTGTCAGAATCAAGACGGTCAAAATTAACAGCAGAGAGACATCAGGTTGCTTCTATTGTTGTTTGTGAAGTCTTTGGTTTTTGTTTTCAATGTGATCTTCCAACTTTTGTAGTTCCATTGTCTGAGATGATTATTGATTTTAAAGTGACCAGGGGATTTCAAAGTATTTATGATTTATTTCTTTTTTCGTTTTTGTACTGCACAGGTTTTGCATTTGTAGTGTTTAAAATGTCATCTTACTTTTGATGTACAGGAGCACTATGAATTCCTCTCACGGTGTATCAAAGAAAATTTGGGTTTTAACAATGGTAAACCACTGGCTGCCTGTATCATATACAAATGTCTTGTTCATTGGCAAGCCTTTGAGTCTGAAAGGACAGCTATCTTTGACTATATAATTGAGAGAATCAATGAAGTTCTTAAGGTAATTCACTTGCTCTGATTTCAAATACTTAAAAAGGGATAAAAAATTGCCTCTTTTTTGTGTCAATTGATGTAATGATTTTGAGTCTAAATGTATAATTTGTAATTGTACAAATGTTATTCGATAAATTTGTGCCGCCTCAATTATTTCAGGTTGGGGATGAAAACACCATCTTACCATATTGGCTGTCCAATGCCTCAGCACTTTTATGCCTCCTGCAGAAGAATTTAAGATCAAATGGTGTTTTAACTGCAAGTACTCCACGTACTGCAGGGTCTACCACCTTACCTGGAAGAATAGCATATGTGAGTTATGTCAGCATAAATTGCAATTGAAATTGTTGGCTAGTTTTTTGTAAGTAGAAGATATTCTTTTTCATTTTGTTCGTTTTTTAAAACAATTATTCATATGTGTTTAATGTCTAAATGAAATTAAAATTTTTTTATACTAATTTCTTAATTTCCTTCTGTCATTAAGGTAAAGCAGACTTATGAATGTCTAGAAGAATTACTATTACCTGTGCTATGAGTTTGTTAATTATTGTTTACTATTTTAATGTGTCATAGAGTCTGATTTCTTCTTCCAAAGAAAATAATATGTACAATAGTTATAGAGTTATCCAAATCTAAACATACAAGGAAATCTGCCTAAACTAGAATTATAAAACCTATTGGTTATCTCAGAGAATAAGGAAAGAAAAATAGTTTCCTTTGTTGTTGAGAATAAAAACGCCGTGAGAATAAGAATTCTGCCAACATAATGTATGACTTGATCCCAAAGTGGACTCTCTTGTCAAAGCAGAGAGTGTGGATGTTTTTGGAATTGATGTCATCGCTGATTTAGTCCTGAAAATGGGAAAGTTTAATGGAAAAGAATCACTGACAAATTTTGTGAGTTTATACTCATCATCTGTAATGTTACGTCATAATTTATTACATTTCATCTCTTTTTATCAGGAACTAGTATATTATACAACTTTGTATTTTGCTATATAAGTAACAAAAATTAAGAAGAAAATGTCTTGTTGCATAGAAGCGCTGTGCTTATGGTTGAAAGAGTGCTTAGAGAGCTATTCAACTGATTATGAATATGGGCTAGGCAATCTTGTTTATTTAAACAGTGGTTTTTAATTGAAGAGTTTAATGATTTTGTCTACCTTTGCTGATTGAATCATTTGCTGATTCCTTGTCACCTTTTGGGTATTTCCTTTTTTTAATTTCTTTTATGTAGCTTATTTTTGTCCCCTTGAACTAGAAGAGAATTAGATATTATCAGTTTGCTCCACTATACTCTTTTGCTTACTTGTTCCTCATGGTCTAGATTTGAAATATTATAGTTTTACTGTCCAGGTCTTGGAAGGATCAATTGGTTTTTTCCGGATTTGATATGCCTGATTAGTACAAGAAAAGTATGGGGATCTGGCAAAGTGCAGTTTCTGCTTGAAACTATATTATCTTCCATTCTTCTTTTGGAACAGTTTGTTTGTATGATTTTTGGTATAATCATTCTTGCATTAGAAATGAATTGCTTTCATTTCTAGTGGTGGAATGGAACATGTTTTGTTATTTTTGACATTTCTTCATTATTTCATGAAGAATGGTATGCCTTTTTTAGTTCACATTTCATTGGTTTCAGTTTTATTATCTAAATTTGATGATTTGTTTCTGAGAACCAGCTGATTTAGTGTTGGTACATTTTCCAGGGTTTAAAATCTCCTTTCAAATATATTGGATTTGGAGATGGTATGTCACATGTTGAAGCAAGATATCCAGCTATGCTATTCAAACAGCAACTTACTGCTTGTGTAGAGAAAATATTTGGCATGATTCGTGACAATTTGAAGAAAGAATTGTCACCGCTTCTGAGTTTATGTATTCAGGTGAGAATTGTTTGGCATATCTTCAGCTGTATTCTGTTTCTTTATTATTCTTATGAATTCTTGCTTTGGTCTCTTAATAACAATTCAATTACATCTGAATGCATATAGACAAACAGCCTTGAGATTACGATTCAAACTGTTTTTCCACTATTATGTATCAAATATTTCTCCCACTCATTGTATTTACAGAACGCAAGTTTATTCGTATATTTATCTGACAACAAAAAGATAGACTTCTAGTTGTGAATTGTGTCCGAGTCTTGATGAACTGGAGTTGCCAAACTTATATTTTGGTTGTTAAGTAGATTGACAAAGTGATGAAGACTACCCAAGTGAAAACTCACCGTTTGAATACGGTTAAATCTATCCTCCTACTGCTATTGGTATACTGGTGCCAATTTGCTACTTGTGCACAAAGAAGTGCTCTTTAGTTAAGTTCTTTGTTTTTTGTTGTTTTTATTGAGCACAATGTACATATAAAATCTTTTGTTATTGCTATATATAACCTTTGTTTATTGTTATATTGTGGCTAGTAGTAAATTAATATTGTTCAGTACTCTATTCTTGATTTTTGGCTGTACTTGGTTTTGGTTTCCTATACTTGTACCATTCGATGCAAGTTTAGCCTTGCTCTGAAACATTATAGTCTAATCACTTACATTTGCTTTTGCATTTTGTATGCTGGAATGAGTTTCCCAAGTATGTCACTAACCAATATATGACATTCTTTTAATAATCTGTAAGGTGCCCAAAACTGCACGAGTACATGCTGGAAAATCATCTAGATCACCGGGTGGCATTCAGCAGCAATCACATAGTAGTCAATGGGACAACATCATCAAATTTTTGGATTCTCTTATGGATCGTTTGCGTGAGAATCATGTATGTGCAATGTTTTATTCTTTTTTCAGTGTTTTTTTTGTAATGAATTGTGCTTGAGCTAAGGACTGGTAAATTTGTTGGTATTTGTTTTTTTAATTCAAAAGATTAATTTTATTGTTCTTGCTAGATTAAAGTATATCCGAAAACTTCAATTTATATTTTAATCTTGAAAACTAGTTTCTGGTTCTGAATAATTTGTCCCCAAATTGTTTTATCAATCAATTATATACTAAGCTGAAGATAAGTTATAGGTTGGGGGCTATTGGTGCTATTTGATCTGTAGAACAATAAAATATATTTGACATTATGAGGTGTTTACATTGAGATTTTTGTAATTGTGCAATGCTGGAATGCTTTTCTCTGTTTCTCCTTTTCTCACCAAAACAATGTGCATGTAGGTGCCTTCTTTTTTCATCCGTAAGCTCATTACCCAGGTTTTCTCTTTCGTTAATATATCCCTTTTCAACAGGTAAGTGATTATTATGTCAGAATTCCCTTGGTGTTGTCCATTGGCTGACTAGTTTATACTTAATTTTTTCTTTAATTTTCTTTTTAGTCTGCTGCTGCGACGTGAATGTTGTACATTCTCAAATGGGGAATACGTGAAATCTGGTTTGGCAGAGCTGGAGAAATGGATTGTCAGTGCTAAGGAGGAGGTAAATGTTGTTTTCAAACAATAATTGCTACTGTAATTGAAGGCGATAGATTTTGGATCTCAATTATTATATAATGCAGTTTGCTGGAACTTCTTGGCATGAGCTAAATTATATTAGACAAGCAGTTGGTTTTCTGGTAAGCCATAGCTTTTGTAATTTGATCTTTGAAGATGTAAACTACAATATACGTCTTTACTCAGTGTATTGTGCAATTTTTGTAGGTAATACATCAGAAAAGAAAAAAGTCTTTGGAAGAGATTAGACAGGATTTATGCCCGGTATGCTCATCTGTTTCTTTTCCAGCTGCTTTCAATGTTTGAAGAAAGCCATTTTTGAGATGCTTAATGAATTCCTGTTCTTGTGCTACTTGACAGGCGTTGACAGTTCGACAAATATATCGAATTTGTACCATGTACTGGGATGACAAATATGGCACTCAGAGTGTATCAAATGAGGCAAGTTGCAATTTCAGTACCTTGTTTTGTTTTGAAATGTTTTGGGTAAATTATTGTCCCTAAGGTTTCTGAACGTTATTTGGTCATCAGGTGGTTGCCCAAATGAGGGAGATCTTGAACAAGGAGAATCAGAATATATCATCAAATTCATTCTTACTGGATGATGATCTAAGGTAATGTGCTTACCTATTTTACATAGGTGCAGGATTATTATGCAGGAGTCTTTGGAATGAATCAAGTCATTTGGGATAAAAAATTGAAATTTTATTTTGTCTGTTATTCAAATATTGATTGTTATGATAGCTAGGGCTTGACGCAAAGTTTTCCATTTTTTTTTCTCCCATCCAGCTGGACGGGTACTAAATCTTATGCAACCAAAATATTGAGTCATCTTGTTGAATTAATGTAGTAGACAGGATTGACAAATTTTGTTTTCTGTTCAGTCTTTTTTTTTTGGCTCGTATCAATATCTTTGGTAATTTTTTGTAGCACATCTTATGAGTTGTGAATGTTTTTAAGTCTTTACTTACCACTTAGATTGACTTTAGCTGCTGTAACTGGTATAACATTGTTAGTTTGTCACATTCATGGCGTGCAAAATTCTATTATTGAGAACCTCTAGTCATTTAGTTGGGCCCCCAAAACTTGGAGATTTGATGGGCTAATGCAGATACTATTTGTTACCTTGTCTGCTATTTTGTAGTTTAATTTAAACAATTTACTATTACTACTGCAGCATTCCGTTCTTGACTGAGGATATAGATATGGCGATTCCTACAGTAGATCCTTCAGATATTGAACTTCCAACATTTTTGTCTGAATATCCTTGTGCACAATTTCTGGTCCAGCGTTAGAAGTAAAATGGATACAATACATTGTTGAAAGGAATGGCTTGCCTCAGGGTCCCACTTTTTTGTGAAGGTTAATTGTTGACTGATGGCTAAAAGTTCAAGGCTTACTGGTAATCTTTTCTTATGGAAGAGACTCAGGTGTATTTTTCAATGGTTGGAACATTGTCTGATGACTTTATAAATTGCTGATATGATGAAATATCTATGCAATGGGGTGGAATACTTGGCTGTGGTTGATATGGGGTTGACAAGGATATTTCCCCTAAATTCCTTGGTAGGTTTAGCATGTAGTTTTGTGATTGATATAGATTAGAGTAGAAAGGATGCTTCTAATTTTATGAAGTTCTCCTTGCCCATTTGTGTACATATTGTTGAATGACTACAACATTCTTGTATTCTATTCTGATCCCGTTTTTAGTTTCCTATTTTGTAGTTGTATAGAGTAGAAACGTTAAAATTCTCGTTCATTGGTCGACACGTTAATCCTGTAAACATTACATTACTAGTGATTTAAAGGTTTTATTATCTGTGGTGTGGGTGGTTTGTAGGTCATGCAAATGATAATTGAAATACATTCACCTATGTTTATAACACTCGTATTGCTTTGCTATTGCTATTGCTATTGCTTTTTGGTTCACGTTGCTTGTGTTACGGCGCAGTTTCTACATTGTGTTCTGAAAACTGCTATTACTTTTTGTCGCTTTGTAATGGGAGTGATATACGATTAAAGATTGAAGTACCCAAATTCGAATTAAGCAACGGTTCTGCTCTTTATAACTTTAGAGATGCCTCGTCCGCAACCATTAATATCAACTCTTAAGATGGAAAATAGTAAGAAAATAGGGGTATATTTGTATTTTAATTAATTAATTTATGGTCAAAATAATATGAAAAAGAGGTAAGTGTCTATTAAAAAAGTTGTCTCAAAATGAAATAGTTCCGTTTTAACAACTTTCTTAAGGATTTCTTGGATTCTTTTCTTCGAATACATTTTTACTTGTAATTTGTAAATCAAATATGTCAGGCTGTTTGGAAAAACAGCGGCCAAGTCAAAATACTACCGCTCTTTTGTATTCTAGAGAAATTCATTGAAATTGATTCCAAGTGCACTTTCTAATGCTTGAATCAACAAGGCAAGAAATATAAATTTGAATGTTGTAAAGCTTTCTAATATCCAGCTTTCAGCTGGATGAAGACTCAACTCACTCATGCTTTTCTGGACCAACTAGTTTCATGCACCTTTGATTTTTTCCTACTTAATCTGTCCCAATTCACCATTCTTGTTCTCTCTGTATGCATCAGTATCAGCTTGGAAAGTACTGTTTTGAAAATCTATTTGATTATACTACATTTACTGAATGCTATAATTATGGCTAGGGCTAGCTTATCTTATTTATTCTTAATATTTTGTTGATAAAATTTGAGCCTTGTTTCATGCGAAAAGCTGGATCATCCGATTACTGGCTTGTTTGATTATCTGATCAAAGCTTTTTATCCTTCGTATGTTCGATTAGATTCTAGTTTCATTACAAATCTTAAACCTTGTCTGTTGCGGTTCCACAATTTTCTTATTTTGTTAATTCCTCCTATTCTGTCAATATTTGTTTGTGGATGGCCTTCTGGACAGCAGCTGGTTTCTAACGAGGGCAGGACAATTAATGAGTGTAACAAATATGCAATGCTGCGAGAACAGTTACAAGTATTGATGAAGGAGAAATCTGCTTTAGAAAGAGGACCTGCTGCAATGGCTGAAACTTGTACAAATGGGAATGATCTTCAAATTCATTTTTGCTGGGTGATTGACCCAAGGTAATGTTCTTGCCTTATCTGAATATATATGCTGCCTATTGGGATTATTGAACTGGAGAGACTCAGGATTGAATCGAATCCTGTCTTTAGGTTTAAAAAAAAAATAAAAAATCTATAAAACCATTTTTATCAATCTCTGGGTGGTTGATATCTTTCATTTTTGCTGACACAAGGGGCGTTACGTTTTAGAATTAGCCTAGAAAATTTATTGTCTGAATTCATTCTTTAACACAATTTTTTATCCAGCATCACAAGGGCTACGCAAACTTGAGGACTAGCTTTCCTGTGAAGGTTGGTTAATGCTTTATAACGGCATAAAGATCAAGTCAAAAATGAAATATAACAAGCGCTAACCCTAAGCTCTGTTTTGGGTCTTGCATCATACCCTTCATTTTTACCCTAAAAAGTGAACGACATATAATTGACGACTGAAGCTTCCATATTTGGAACAAGTAAACCCTCTACTCATAATTCATTTGACATTCTGGTCCGTCCTGCTAAGTCAGTAAACAAAACCATGTGAAAACATATTTTCTGGCTTTTTCATTCTGTTTATACTGAAAACATGGAGCTCAAACGGGTGTGAAATATGACATGAAAACAACTATTCACAACCCTATTAACTGTTAACTCAGCTCAAGACATGTAACAGATATTACACAAAGGGTCAAGTTAGCTCTCATGTTCAGATTTATCGCTAATCAAAGAACAGTGTGCACTTGAAGTGGTTTCCGTTCTACATTGTTGTAAATCAGCCACGGAGTACGACCGCCAAGGAGAGGCTCTAGATTTTGGGTGCAACGGTGGCAATGGAGGAGGAGATCTTGAATTCGATTCGTCACTTGTACTACTAATACTCTCAGAACTGCTCATAGCAACTGCCAGTGCCAATGTGCTTCGGCTAGAGCTGATTGGTCTCTTCGATATTCCACAAACATTACTTCTAAGCAGGGAACTTCGGTTCTTGTCCCATACATGATTGATGGCAAGCAGATTTCTGCGTCTTCTGCTGTATGCATTCTCTTGCTTTCCAATGTCTTTAATGGAAGAAGTGGAAGATGCGTCTGCTAAACTTGTAAAGGACTTCGATTTACCAGTAAAGAACTTTGAGATTCCTCTCCTGCAACCATTTATACAACTCCATGAAATGGAAACCAATTAAAAATATACTCTACAAAGAGATAAATGTCGAGTTTGGCAAAGTTAATTCCAGATTGTTAACCCAAAAACAGCCTATAACTATATCCATCAACAATAAATTCTCTCTCTCTCTAATAAATATCAATATTGATCAAGAAAACTAAATCCGTAATTCTCCTTTTGACCATCAATCATAGAACTTTTTACATATAACCTATAAATGCTTATGCAGTTGAACCAAGATGAAAATATAACATGACATAAACCAGTGTTGTACTTGTACATATGATACAAACCAAGATAGCAGATACCCATGAAAATTTTTTAGTCCAACTCCACTTTTAACACCAATACTTAGTCTCAAATTATTAGACTCCAAAATATATTCAAGACGCAAAATCTCTGGTTATTGTGTTCAATAAAAATGCTCCTGCTAAATCTAACCACTTAATCCATAAGATTAACAAAACCTTAAGCTTGCAAAAACCGCAAAATAATATTAAAAAAAGAAAATAAAAAATCTATTACCCAGAAAAGAAAATACAAACCTGATGGGCAAAACCTCTTCCAAGGAATCCATCATATCCAAGGGTCCATTGTAGGCGCTCTGGACCTCATTATCCTCGCCATCGTCGCCGTCCGATGATCTTCCAGACAGATCACTATTCCTCCCGATCGATGACGTAGACGATGAACTACACCAATTCTGCTCCTCCTCCTCCTCCTCCTCCTCCTCCTCTTCTTTTTTGTCCGCGATCTGCAGCGGCTCGTATATAGCCGCGCAGGCAACCCCGCCGCCGGCACCACCTCCGAATCCCGACGGTTCGATCCTATCCATTGCCATCGACATTTGATTAGTGGAAAAAACGAAACACGATAAAAACAAAAACCCAACAGGAAAATCTGATGATTTCTTCAGATGAAGAAAAGAAAGAAAGAAATAAAGAAAGAAAGACGAGATGGGTATGAAAAAGTTAAGTTCGGATATGTCGTGGTTTTGTTGGATAAATATTGGTCATTAAATTATTAAAATATTTATAAGATATAATAAAAATTGATAGGAAAACGGTTTAAGGGCCAAGGCCTTATCCTCATCCACTGGATGGATGTCAGAATTTATGTTAAATGTTATGTTATGTTATCTATGCAAATACGACCTGTCGTTTTGTGATCCAAGATAAGACAGTCAAGTAGAAGTCTTAAGTAGTAATTCAGTGTTTAGCAATAAATAGGATATTCGTTATTGGATCGCTTTCACTTAAATATGTATGTCTTTTTTTTTTCTCTTTACTACTTGCATCTATTAATTAACAATAATATTATGGGATTAATCATTCTATTTATATAACAAATTAAATTAATACTTTTTTTAATAAATCATTTATTTATTTTTTTAAAAAAAATTGTTAATTGCCTGCCACTTTGATGATGCCAAAATAACAAATATATATATATATATATATAAATTATTATTTATCAAAATTATTGTTGGTGCCAGCCAGTTGAGTGGGTTAGTTATAAAACCCACAGACAGAAACTAGTGTATAGTCATATTTGCCCTTCATGAATTGCATTAATTTATTAAAATTTAAAATTGTTGTTGTTGT
>JAXCLQ010000013.1:5244332-5254374 GCA_035584115.1 Cedrela odorata | reverse complement strand
TTGTTGTTGTTGTCACAATTTATTCTTTAAATTATTAGAATACTTTTACCAAATTTAAAAATAAATATGAATGAATGAATGTCGGGAAAAATTATTAACTGAAAAATAGTGTGTTTAAACGAAGTTAACTTCACTTGTGTTCCGGTCGCAGCCTTAAGCTTAAATCTCTTTTGATAAATATGAGGACGTGGCACTGACCAAAGTCTTCGTGGGTGCTTATGTCTGCTTAACCTTATCCCAAAATATGGAGCCCCACACGTTTAATAATACTTTTTATTTATTTATTATTTTAATTAAAAAAACCTAATCTGTTTTGATAACTTCAGTTGTCCGAATCCCGAAGCTAACTCGCTAAAGTTATTCGTGAATCACGACTCTTATCTGTATCTACTGGGAGGGACAACCTATCAATTGCATCGTACTGTCCTGGCTTGTTTTGGCTCATTCGGCTCGGCTGACTCACCTTCTTATCCATTACGTATCTACATACAAATGGATGAAACGACACATCGCTACGCGTTTTTAACATTATTTATTTTATTAAATATTAAAGGTAATTTTTTATATTATATATTATTTTAAAAAATATTTAAAATTATCTTATAGAGAACATTAAATAACAAAAAATTAAAACACATAAATATTTATATATTTTAATATTTTTTCCTTGACACTCTTAAATGAACTTTAAATTAATGAAATTAAATATTATTCATTTCCATTACCCTAAAAAATTATTTATAATTGAGAATTTTAAATAAACATTTATAAACGTTAATTAGATTCAAGATCATAATAACATTTATATGTTTATGTATTTAAGTGTATATTTGTCAATAATGTTTGTTAATGCAGTAAAATTCTCTTGGGAACCCTGTGCACTAGAATCGGTCTTCTTCATTTGTTTGTTTGTTTTCTTATTTGTAATCACAAAAAAATTTAAGGAGTAAAAGCTAGTAGTTTGATGAAAATCTTCCGATACTTAAAGTCAAGATTTTTCTTCAAGATATTTGAGAGAGAAAGACAACAATGACGGCCTAAACTTGCAAAAAGAATATTGCGTGTTTTTCTGTGCGTAACGTAACGTGCGTTCCTGGTTACATTTTATAGGTTGCTCTTTCCTTTCGTCGTTAAGTTTATCAAACTTATTAAGATTCTAAATAATCTAAAAATCATAATTCTAAATGTATTAAAATTTTGAGGATTGCGAAAATTTAATTTTATAAACATTAATATTCCAAAAATCACTGGATTTTGAACCTTATTTGCAGAATACATTCACCAGGCCATAAATCCTTGTTATGAAAAAGTTCGGAAAGAACTTGAATCTTATGGTGTTACGTAATTGTTGAGAAGTTTCGAAAAACTTTTATTTGAGACATTTTTTCTCAAATTAGAATGGTCTCGGGCTTGGTAGTCTGCTTGAGATATTTGTCATGTTGTATCCATGACCCTTGTATTTGAAGGAGGTCTTGGAATTCTACGTTTAAACTTGGGACATTTTATTGGACTTTAGAGGTCTTAGACCTCGTTGTGCCTGAGTTATTTGCTACTCTATGGTCGGGATCCCGTGGGCTTGAATGGGCTATGAATTCCACTTATTATTTGCAAGACTTTAGCCAACACTCTGTGTCACCTTTTATTGGTCCAAAGCCCATTGAACTTCTCTTATACCTCAGGCTAGACCATTTCCCAAACATCAAGCCTCTAAGTTTTTAGTTAAAAGGTAACTATTGACAAAAACTAAAGGTTATGATTTAAAAAGACTAGTATACATGTAAATTTTAAATGCTTAGCTTGAATCTTGTACACACTGTTCTTTGATTTACATGTTCGCCTTTAGTTAGCCTGCTAGGCAAAATCGCTTCGAATCCGAAAAGATTTCTTTCGTCCTCATCATTGCCGCCTCTTGTTCGTATTTCGATGATTATCCTTTGTTCTTTTATCCAATATGGCTTTATCCCGTCTCTTCATCTTTTTATCATATCAACGGTTGAGGTTTCTCATTCTTCTAAATACCCCATTTTTGTTCTTTTATTGCATTTATTTGCATTTTCTTTGTATCTAAACTTTCTTTAAACTAGCTATTGCAGCGAAAGAACTTAGAGAAAACGAATTTTAGGTTTAATCTCTTAGTTGCAATCATCATTGATAACAATAATAATTAATTCTAAAAGAAAACCTTAGACTTTATATTTGACTTTGGTTCCGTCTTCATTCTAGATTGCAAGCTTCTTCTTGCTTAACCAAGGTCGTCGTTCTGGACGGCAATCTTCTTTTCATTATAGACAGCCTCGCCCGAAACTAGATTTTTTTTGTAAGTCTTAGACGATCATTCTTTGTTTAAACTATTTCTTTATTTCTGCAAAATTTAGTAAGTTTTCATATCTCCCAAACTATTTTTTTACTGATTTTGGGATTTGTGCTGTTGAGAAAGACATGGGATAGTTTTCTAGTGTTTTAGATCGTTGTTGAATTTCTATTAGCAGTTGATGCTTCTGAGCAGTTCTTGATAATTTATTTTTCCCATCTTGTGAACAGAAATGGGTTTTGTTTCAAGTGATAACGAAATTGCTTCTGGGGGAAACAACTCTGAGGGAGAATTAGCCATTGTCTCTACTCATTTTTCTGCTTCTGAGATAAGGGAACAAATGACAGCTTTTGAAGTAAATTGGTTCCCCTCTATAATTATGGAATTAGATCTAGAAACCTATACCCGTTGCTATAATATCCCTAAGGACATTTATCTTAGGGCTCTTGAGGCCAACGAGCTTCTTAGTTGTCACCCTAACGGTGAAATTTCTTTTAACGAAGAATTGTTTCACCTCGGAGTCAGACTTCTATTCCAAGACTATTTCACTAGGATTTTTGAGTCATTTAGTATTGCTTCTTGCAAACTAAATCTCAACAGTTGGATAATTTTATCAGGTTTGTTTGTTTTGTGGAGTTAGATTTTGATTCTACTCCCACAATGGAGGAGATTGAACCCATTTATTTATATAAAAAAAAACCTAGTAAGAAACCTTGGGTGGTATTACCTTCATACCCGACTTGGTAAACACAATTCCATCACGGGTAATCCATCCTGTAACAAGAATTGGAAGAATAAATAATTTCGACAATAATGTTCAAGTACTTAGATTGTTTGGGGATATAATCACCTAGAGTGATCAATCAGAGCTCCCAACTTAAAACTCAGAGAAGGTTGAGATGGCCAGATTCTTAGCGTTTAGCCAAAAATCCCTTCTTTCAGATGCTGACCTGATTTCATCAAGTCTTATAAACTTTTGTGTTTTTAAAGGCTATTTAGCCTAAAAAAATGCTTGAGCTGGTAAGCAGTCTTCTTTTCTTTTATTTTGTGTTGGATCATGATAGTTAACTCTTGTAAGACTTCTTCCTATGGAAGGAGAGATGACCCTAAAAAAACTAGTGCAGATCCCTCTGAATGCCTTATGGAAGTTGGTCAAGGGCAAGAAAGCTGAAGGAGCTCATAAGGCCTGAAGAACCAAGGCTGGGCCTTTTGCCCCTAAGGGTATTACTGAACTTTCACTCCCCAGGATATTACTGGGACTTCTACTTCCAGTAAGGTTCTTCCTCCTTCTAGAGGAGTTGTGATTTGATGTGACCCGCCACTTCTTCCTACCCCCAAAATGGACGAGGGAAAACGTAAAGAAAAGGTAATGCTGGCAGATGAGGATGATGAGCCAATGTGGAAGAAAGAGACACCGACCCAAGAGGTTGGTGGGAGTTTTGTTCATCCCAAGCTTGTTCTAGATGACTTTCATGAGGACAAGAGGGAGTTCTTTGTCCACTTCCTCCCTTACATTAATCGGCAAGTACTGTGTTTCTCATATGAGTATTCAGACACCCTTTCGGCTTCTACGCCTTAAAGAAATTTTGTACTACATGTTGAGGTGCTTAGTTGTGTAAGTTGGCAGTTACCTTATTTCCTTGGTGATAACACTTTCTTTGCTTTTTTCTAACATTTGGTTATCTGTAACGATCTGCTCAAATCCAATACACTGCCACCGTGTACCAAGATGCCATTGACATTATTTCCTCAGGTCCATCAGCAATAGAGAATGTCTGGTTGGAGCAAAAGGCTAATGAGGTTGAGAAGAACTTGGCCATAGAGCGAACTCAGTTTGAAGTTGAGAAAGAGAAATGGGCTCGGAAAATGGAGGAGCTTCTGGTCAGGGTGGTAACTGTTGAGTCTTCTTAGGCGGAGTTTAGTAAGAGGATGGACAACCTCAAGTTTGACTTGAATGAGTGTAGGGCAGAGTGTTATGGGCTTTATCAGGGTTTCGAGGAGAGATGTTAGGAATTGAAGCAGAGTTTGGAGGTTGAGAGGAAAAAGTCCATGTTTTTGGCCACTTAACTTGAAGAAGCTAAGAGGGTGGTTGAGGCCACTATCATAGATCGGGTCAATGAAAGAATTGACCTAACCTGTGAGACATTCCAAGGTCGGAATCCTTACCTTGACCTGAAATGGTTATATGAGGTCTTGGAACGTGAACCTTCATCCCCTAATAAAGACTCATTATACAATATTTTCTCTGAAGGCGACCCTTCCTATGTCAACTTAAAAGTTGTCTCTCCTACTCCTACCATTGACCAAGTTGACGCTTTTTTCAACCCACCCAATAATCTGGCTAACCAGAATGAATGAATACTTAAATTTCTTTTTATTTTATTATTGTCGTTTTTTTGGAGAAAATGTAATGAACTTAATTTGATGAGTTGAGATCTACACAACTTGTGCGGGCTTATTTGCTTCTTCGCTTGTGTTTTGGCATTTTTTGCACAACTTACTAGAACTTGATCAATTCCAATTAATGTTTTGAAAATTTGACTTGAACTGAGCTGAGTTGTGAATGTAAAACTTGAGTTGCTACAAGTTAGTCTTCTGATCTTCTCTCTTTGGAGAAAAATATCTTCAAGTAAAAACCATATTGACTCTTAACACGTCCTAAGTTGAAAGTTTGTATAGGTCTTGGATATTATCATCTTGACTTGAATTTATTCATTGTAATCATTTGAGAACCATCAAACCTTTTTAGTTCTTAAGATTAACCTCAAGACTTATTTGGGCTCTAGATATTATTACCTCGAGATAAAAATAGAATGTAATCACTTGAGAACCATTTTATTCTTATACGTCCTGAGTTCGAGATAGGGCTTATTCGAGCTATGGATAATATTACCTTAATGTGTAAGAGAAACGTAATCATCTAGGAACCATTTCGTTCTTGTAAGCCTTGAGGTCAAGTTCAAGGCTTATTCGCTCTTAGAAGTCCCGAAGATAAGTTCAGGGCTTATTCGAGCTATGGATAATATTACCCTAAAATGAATGAGATGTAGATGTTTGGGGACCATTTTGTTCTTTTAAGTCTTGAGGCCGAGCTCAATATTTATTTGAACTATGAATAATATTACCCCATATATATGAGATTCTTTTGTCCTTTAACTTGAGATCACTTATTCATCAGTGTATCTTTATTATCAGGAGTCTTGTTAACGTTAAAAGAATTTAAATTTATTGCATTACTTTCAGGACAAAAGTTTTTAAAACTTTGATAATCCTCAAAGGTAGTACAACTTTATCCGTTTCACATTCCACATCTTCTTAACCCTACTTTTATCTGAAGACTCTAACTTGTAGATTCCAAGTCTTAAAATCTGGGTGACCTTATAATATATTTCCCAATTAGCCTTCAGAACACTATTTCCTGGCACTTTAGTGTTCAATGTGACCTTTCTCAAGACTCAGTCTCCAATTTGAAAAGTACGACATCAAACGTTCTTGTTGTAATACTTGGCCGCCTTTTGTTGGTATGCCGTTGCCTTCACCATCACATAATCTCTCTTTTCTTTAAGTAGATCCAGCTTCATACATATGCTTTGGTCATTATCCACCTCATCATAATTGCTAACTCAGAAAGTTGGCACGTCGACCTTGAATGGAATCATTGCTTCACACCCAAACTAAGCAGTAGGGATTTTCTTCGGTGGTTACCTTTAGAGTTGTTCTATAAGCCCAAAGTACCTCCAGATGCTTATCAATCCATGTACCTTTATGCTTCTTAAGCTTCTTTTTGAGTGCTTTCTTGATTATTTTGTTCCCAGCTTCTGCTTGTTCATTAGTCTTTGGATGAACGAGGGTCACAAACCTGAGATCAATTGAGAAGTCTGCTTAGAAATCCCTAAAATTTGAGTGTTGAATAACTTTCTGTTATCTGTAATTAGCACTTAAAATATCCCGAATTGATAAATAATATTCTACTTGACGAATGTCGTAACCTTTTTCTCGGTGATACTGGACAATGGTTCGACTTCTACCCATTTGATGAAGTAATTAATGGGCACTATTGCATACTTCATGTTGGCTCGAGTAAGAGGTATGGGGCCAATAAGATCCAATCCCCATTGGAAAAATGGCCAAGGCCTTGACAAAAAAGTCAGCTTCTTAGGAGGCTGCCTTAATACGTCACCATATACTTGGCACTCATAATAAGTTTTCATAACCTAAGCTGCATCTTGTAAGAGTGTAGGCCAATAATAACCTAAACTTTATACGCCATAGAACATGCTCCTCCATGGTTGTCATATACTCTGTTATGGATTTTCTCCAGAACCCATATGGCTTTTTCAAGTTTTAGGCACTTCAAATAAGGAGTATTGAACCCTTGTTTGTATAATTCTCCATTGATAACCATGTACCTTGCAGATATGTTTTTAATCTTCCTTGCTTCATCCTTGTATTCTAGGAGTTTTCTTTTTTAGATATATGCCTTTATCTCATCCATCCAAGAATGGCAAGAATCGGTTTGGCTAGGACGAGTTGGTCACTTCCCACTTTAGTGCTCTTTTCTTGTAAGATTTTGATTGAAACTGAGACTGTTGTACTTCTTTTGAATGTAAAGGCTAATTTGGCTAGAATGTTAGCTCTTGAGTTTTCTAATCTTAGAATTTGCTTTAACGTAAACGTCTTTAGGGTACTTAAGAGCTACTTTGCTTTGTTTAAGTAAGTTTACATGTAGCCTTCACGAGCCTAGAATTGTTCACTGATTTGACTTGCTATTAATTGAAAGTCATAATGAATGTCCATATCTATTATCCCCAATATGCGAGCTAGATTGATTCTTGCGATCAACGCCTCATATTTTGCTTCATTATTAGCGACCTTAAAGTCGAATCTTAATAAATACATTACCTCAATTCCATTCAGGCTTACTAGAATAATTTTTGCTCCCTCTCCTTGCCCATTTAAATCTCCGTCAATAAAGAGATTTTAGATTGGTTTGATCACATCTGGCACAAATGGATTCTCTTGTAGTTGACCCGAGGAATCTTCCGTAATTTGATGAATGGGGAGATATTCATATACTGACCTCTTTATCACAAAGTCTGCCAAGGCTTTCCCTTTTATGGGTTTTGTAGGCTTGTAACATATATCATATTCATTAAGCTCGATTGACCATTTCACTAGTCGGTCAGATAGATCAAGTTGTTGAAAAATTTCCTTCAGGGTCTGGTTTGTCAAAATAACCAACTGATAAGCTTGGAAATAAGGTCGTACTTTCCTCGCTGCTACCACTAACACCTGTGCCAACTTTTCAAGGGGAAATACCTCATCTCAGCATCCAGCAATATTTTGCTGGTGTAGTAGATAGGTCGGTAAATTTTCTCCAATTCTTTTTTTACTAAAACTGAACTTACAGAATGGTCATTATCTCTAGGTAAAGATATAACACATCTCTGACTCTAAGGCTTGTCAAGTGTGGTAGTGACGCGAGCTACTGCTTCAGTTCTTGAAAGTTATTTTTACACTCTTCTGTCCACTCAATCTTTTTTTCATTCTTCATGAAATGAAAGAATAAGAAATACCTATATGTTGTTTTATATAGGAATTTGATCAGTGTAGCTAGCCTCCCCGTTAGACTTTTTAATTTCTTGAGTGTGGTAGGGGACTTAAACTCTAATATTGCATTTATCTTTTATGGATTGGACTCCAAACACGCACTTCTTAAGTTTAAGCTTCATGTTGTATTTCTTCAAGTAAGAGAAGTTCTCTTCCAAATGCTTTGAATGGTAATGGGGTCTTAACGACTTAGTAATCATGTCATCAACGTAAAATTCCATGGTTGACCCAATTAATGGTTTGAAAACCTAATTAATTAATCTATGGAATGTAGTCCTCGCATTCTTTAGTCCAAATGGCATTACTTTATAACAATACAACCCTTGGTTAGTTACAAATGCGGTCTTTTCTTGATCTAGTTCATGCATCATGATATGATTGTATCATGAGAATGCATTTATGAAGCTTAAGAGCTCATATTTTGCTGTTGAGTCCGCTAGCTGGTTTATTTTGGGAAGTGGAAAACTATCTTTTGGACAGACTTTGTTTAAGTTCGTGAAGTCCATACACATTCTCCATTTTCCATTAAAATTCTTCACTATGACTATGTTTGACACCCATTCTGGGTAATTGATTTCTTTGATGAATTTGGCCTTTATCAATTTTTTTACTTTGACATGCACTACTTTCTTCTATTCTGTGTTGAACAGTTGCCTCTTCTACTTCACGAGTTTATACTTGGGATCAATTACGAGCTAATGAGAGAATACTTGGGGATTTATCCCTGACATGTCTTCATGCGTCCATGTGAATACATTTATATGCTGTCTCAAAATGTCCTTGAGCATTGCCTTTTGCTTTACAGGGAGATGTGACTAGATTTTGACTATTTTTTGCGGAATCTCCTCAATCACGATCACATATTCTAATTCTTCTACTGGCACCATTACTGACGGCATGCTACCCTTACATGCTTCCTTGCCCATACTCTCTATTATCCGTCCCTATTCTAGGTTCTCGTCTTTAGTCCCCAAGATTTCTACCTATGGATGTTTAAATAGGCAATAAGAGCTTTTTGATGAGGTGGCAAAAGCATGACCGAGCTTTCTTTTGGCTTCTTCTAACTATGCCAATACTTTCGCTTGCTCTAAATTTTAGTTTCAGGTAATAAATTTTTTCTACCGCTCTTATAGACATGATGAAAAGTCTTCCATGAATCATAGTGTAAGACATCTTAAGAACCACTACTTGAAACTTAACTATCGTGGTTTTTTGATAGGGCTTATCTCCTATTGTGATTGGCAGTTGTACTATGCCTAATGGGTAGATGTGTGATTCACCGAAACTATAAAGAGCTGTCTCAACTAGTCTTAGTCTCAGATCTTCAATATATAAGGAATCTAAGGTTTCCTTAAAAATGATGTCAGCTGAACTTTCTATATCTACAAATATTCTAATTATCTAAGCTACTCCCACTACCGGGGTTATCACTAAGGCATCATCATGTGGGTAGTGTACCCCAACCTTGTCTTCGTCTGTAAACATAATTGCGACTGAGGCAACTCTTTGCTTTTTTTCGGCTCTTACATTTATAATATAAAGCTTTCTGATTCTCTTTGTTTCATTAGTAGTAATGAGCTCGGGGTTTTAATGTTATACAGTTGATTGAATGAACTCATCAATGAACATCATGTACAGTTGATTGAAGATATGAATGTTGTTGGGGGTCAAGCTTGTGAACTATTTCCTTGCTTGCCTTTCTAATGTTAGTAGGAATAAAAGACTTATCTGAGATTTGTTTAGTCATTGTATCGACATCATTTCCCTAACAAAATTCATATGTAGGGATGGATCAATATTTCTCGTGAAGGGAATTATTTGGGGCATCTTAAATTTCTTAGGGAAGATAATATCTAAGATTCTTTGGGAAGAGGGAGGTTTAGAATGTAATATTGAGCAGGACATCGGCTCGGCATTTTTTCTCTAGTCCCACTTTTTCTGGTCTTCTAATTCTTCAACCAATCTCTTGATATAAGCCTCAAGGTTATTAGTGTTTTCATCACGTTCCCTGCTTTCTTTTTCCCAAGATTTTCTTTGTTTAGAGCTCTCTCTCTCTCTCTCTCTTTGTGTCATTTTTGATTGAGGAATGCTCTCATATCTTCCGGACCTAAGCTATATTCT
>JAXCLQ010000013.1:5230185-5244232 GCA_035584115.1 Cedrela odorata | reverse complement strand
ATGGAGAAGAAGAGATCGATACATGGAGAAGAAGAGATCGATACATGGTCTTTATAGAGGGTTACAAAATAATTACGAAGCATATCAGATCGATATCTAGCATCAATAGATTGATACACAAAAACCCAGCAATAACTCTAGAACAAATAAAACGATATTTGGAGAAGAAGAGATAGATACTCGGGATGCAGATCGTACTGTTCACATATAGAGATTGATATATGAAAAAAAGGATTGATACTTTCTTTGATTTTAAAGGTCAACAGTAATTTCTGCAGCATTAATGGCGAACATTAAATGTACAAAATCAAGCTATTGGACTTAAGTTGCTTCACAAAAAGGAAGAATATAAATAGAAGATATACAGTGAAGCAAAGTAGAATGATCATTGCCATCAATATCAACAGAAATTCTTGAATAGCATTTTTAGATGAAAATAGTTAAATTTTCTCTCTCTATTGTTAACCATTCAAATCTTGTATGAGAGATTAATTTCTATGAGAGCATACTAAAATATTTGCTCTAGTGTGAGAGCACAATCCAATATATATTTGTGACTTTATATTGGGTACATCTTCACCCATACTAAAGAGGATTATTGTGGATGACTATTCACTCGTAGAAAAGTAAGTATAAGGTTTCCCTTCACCTTAAAAAGAGTGTATTGGGTTTCACTTGACCCGTCAAAACAAAGAGATAATTAAACTTCGATAGAAGTGATTTGCACTCGAGAGAGTGAACATAGGCTAAAATTTACCGAACCACTATAAAATTGTGTTTGTATCTTTCTCTCTCTAACTATTATTTCATTTGTTACACTTTATTGCATACGTTTTTAATTTTTAAAGTTTAAAAACCCAATTCACCTATCTCTTGGGTATTGCTAACTAGGCCAACATCCAAGGGGTGGTTGTTGATTGTCGCTACTCGAGTTAGCTACCGTTGTTGCTTCTAGAGAGTTTTCTTTTGGATTCTCTCTTACCATTGTACATTTTTTAGTTGTGTAAGTTTGCGTAGCTGCTATGGCCTTTCTTTTAATTACTGTTGTTTTTAGCTTTTTGTTCAAGTTTCCTACAGACGACGCCAAATGTTGATGCAATAAAATTATCCTGGAAACTCTGTGCATCAGAATCGATTTTCTTTGTTTGCTCATTCGTTTTTTCACATGCAATCACAAAAAGATCTAAGGGATAAAAGTTGGTGTTTCACAAAATGTTAGGGTTTTTTTTTTGAGATGTTTGAGAGAAAAAGACAATAATGACAGTTTAGATTTGTGAAAAGAATATTGTGTGTTATACTGTCCATAACGTAACGTGCGTACTTGGTTATCTTTTATAGGCCGCTCTTTTCTTTTGTCGTTAAGTCTCTCAAACTTATTATGATTATAAAGAATTTGGAAATTATTATCCCAAACATATTAAAATTTTAGGGATCACGGAAGCTTAACTTTATAACTATCGGTATTTTAAAAATCATGGGATTTTGAGCCCTATTAATAGAATACATCCATAGGCCATGAATCATTGTTATGAAAAAGTCCAAAAATAACTTGAATCTTATTGTGATACATAATTGTTGAGAGATCTTAGGCAAAAGTTTTTTGAGACCTCTCAACAATTGGAATGGCCTTGCACTTGGTAGTCTAAGACCTTCTTTTTCAAATTAGAATGGCCTCGAGCTTGATAATTTGCTTGAGATCTTCGCCATATTGTACCCAAGACCCTTGTATTTGAAGGAGGTCTTAGAATTTTAAGTCTAGGCCTGAGACTTTTTATTGGACTTTGGAGGTCTCAAATCTCACCGTGCCTGAGGTCTTTGCTACTCTATGGTTGAGATCCTGTGGGCTTGAATGAGCTTCAAATTCCAGTTATCTTTTGCAAGACTTTAGCTAAGACCCTGTGTTACCCTTTGCTAGTCCAAAACCCATTAAGCTTTATTTATGCTTCATATCATTTCCTAAACAATGTTAATATAAATTTAAGATATTTTTTATAGAAAAAAACTTGAATATCAATAATAAAAATTAAATACGATAAATACAATAAATTAAATTGACTATCATATTATTATTTTATCATGCCCTTATTATTATTTTTTTAATATTATTGACTATTTCAATTATGAATAATAATTAAATAAATACTCATAAATTTACAATTTTAAATGTGTTTGTTTTAAAAAAGTAAAGGAATACTATTTGTAATAAATATACAATAATATTAAAGTCTAAGCAAGAACAACAAGTTCTAAAGGAATTATTTTTAAAAAAAACCATATAAATAAGTGAGCTATTTATTTGAAAATTATAAATATAACATAGTTGATTTTTTTTTTTAAAAAGAAAGAATAATTGTAAGATATTGTTGCCTTCAGTTCAGCGGCTGGCTTAGGTGTTAAGCTAGTCTTGGCGTTGGGTTGGTTCAGTTTATACGATTAGATACTACTAGTATTAGACAGAACGGAATCAACTAAGATTTGCACGTGGACCAACCGTCCAAACGTGGGTCCACCAATTCGATGCTAAGCGTGGCCTACATGTTTCAGTAAAATCGAGTATCATTCGACCACGTTTCACGTTAGTTGAAATTGATCTCCATTCAAAATCTTCTTCATCACGTGGCGATGAGTCACACTCACGTACCCGTTGTCTCCCGTACTCGCGGTTGTATCTTAAAACATGTACTCGCGATCTTAAACTGCATGTCAAACTCGGCCACGTGTTGAATGTTTTTCAATGATGGATGACAATAGGAATAAATGTAGCGACACCAAAATGCCTCCAAAGGAGGAACAATTCAAAGAAGAGAAAAGAATATGCTCTAATAAATTCAAATATTCATAATATTAGGTATATTTTCACAAAACAGATTTGATAAAATTTTATATAAATGCATATTTTGTGAAAATTATATTTTTTTAATAGTAAAATTGTTAATTGTTAATGACTAAAATTATATAAAAATATTAAAATAACTTGAATAATTTTATATGATATATTTTAAAAAACTAATAGAGAGTTCATTGCAATAATTTTAACTGCTAATTAACTAATCGAAATTGCAGAATATAAAAAAATATTGTCATTCTATATCTAATAAATACAAATAAAATATTATGATTAAAATTTATATATAAAATACATCAAATAAACAAAATAAAAGCATATGAAAATTTACTTATTTTTATAAAAAAGATATAAAACTTCTTCAATTTAAAATTAAAACATATCAAATATAAAAATATAATAAAAAGATATAAAATATATTGAAATTTAGACACAACGTACTGAAATTTTACTTATAAAAAATAATTAAAATTTACTTTATTTATAAAAAATTAAAAAACGTATTGAAATTTAAATATAAAATATAAAAAACGTAAATACAAAAATTATTTTTAATAAATTTCTATAATTTGTGTGATATGAACTATACTTCCTTACTTGCAAATAATAATCAAAAGAATTGCTAGCTAAGACAAAACATATAAAATATAAAATACAAAAGAATAAGTATAAATTTTAATACATTTTATTTTGAATTGAATTATTTTTATTATATTTTTGTATTTATGTATTTTTTGGAAATTTTATGTTTAGGAAGATGTTTCAATTGTTTGTTGAATCATGACCATAACGACCCATCTCATTTCCTTGGAAATTAGTAGTCTTTTGCTCATTCTTGCCTTTCAACCCTCCTTTTCTATGTCTAGCTGCTCCTGAATTTGCCGCTGATTGTAATGCTTGTTCTTCCCTGTCTTGCTGATTATTTTCTGCTCGTGGACAAGTTAAGAACTTTGCAATTCATCAATCGAGCAAACGACATTATTAAATTTTATCGTCATTGATCGAAGAATTTTTTCAGTTATGGTGACATCTTTTGGTTGCTCACCACGTATCCTCATCTTACATGTAATTGCCATCGTCTTGGAGAAGTGGTCTGAGATTGACTCTCCCAATTTCATTCGAAGAGTCTCGAATTCGGCACGAAGTGCTTCTTGCTGAGCTCACTTTACTTTTATCGTCCCCGCTAATAATTCTTCCTCATAGAGACCCAAATTTCTTTAGACGTGTCTTTGCTAGTAATTGTTTCCAAAATTATTTTATTATGTATTGACAAATAAGATAACATTTTGTTTTAAAATTAATTATTTAATTATGCAATTAAAAAAGTCAGATACATGACACTTGTTGGCCCAACTATTCCATCAATCAATAATCTAAAGGGTAAATAAAAGCACGAAAAAAAAGAGAGTAATTTTAACGCTAATACAAATATCAAAAGAATGTAATGGGTAATTTTTAAAAGAGGATGGAAGTAATGGGTGGGTTGGTTATTAGGACAAACTCTTGAAAGCATTAGGTATTTTCCCTTATTTATAGCTTCAAAACTTAATCATGCAGAGTATGTTATGATTCTTGTTGTAAGTACTCTAATTCTTGCTTGTCCTCATTCTTTACTATATTATAGAACTGCATGTGAGAATTAATTGAAGTTAATCCGATCACAAATTTGTGCAAGCTCAATCAAAATCATATTAGAAGGAATATCTCAATGGACCTTGTTTACCTTCTTTCAATGCTATTATTATACCGTGATATACATTAATACTTACTAAAACAAATTAAGGCAAATTAAGAAAAATCTTGTATAAATCTTTGACAAAGTGATCTTAATAATTTGTTGTTATAATTATAAATACTTCCAACATATTATTGTTGATCGTTGTTGACATAAAAAAATTTTGCACAGAAAGGAATAAAATTGAGAGTTAACTTGTATATATATTTTAGGAAGAGAGTATCTTTGATAAATTAAAACAAATAAATTTTGTGGAGAAAGAAATAAAATCTTAAATTGAATTAAACTTGTATTCCATTGTGTTTCGAATTACAATAATAGATATTTTACATGAGTTTGTATAGGAGAAAATTTTGAAAATAACCTTATTTTATATCCTCTTTATATTTATGATCAACTCTAAATTATTCTTACTAAATAAACCAATTTCATATAATTTAAAAATTTTATTCTCATGATCGCTTAATACTTAAACAAAAAATAAAATAATAAATAAATATTAGTAAATATTAATTTGAACAATAAAAACTATTGTATTTTAGTGATGAATATACTATTGAGTCACTTAAGTGACTTGAGTTCGAAATTCAATAATTATATTTTTTATTTTATTTATTTTAAATATATAATACTATTTATTTTTATTTCATTTACTTTACTTTAAATGTACCACATTAATATATTATTTATTAAATATACATAATAAATAATAAGTGATGAAATTAATTTATTTACTATAAAATTTATATAAATTTATAGATTTTAAAAATAAAGAAATAAAAATTTAAAAATAAATAAATTAAAAAATAAAAAATAAAAAATTAAAAGACAAAAAAATGGCATGTAATAAATTATTTATTAAATATACATAATAAATAATAAATGATGAAATTAAAATTATTATAATAAAATTTATATAAAATTATAAATTAAAAAAATTAAAAAGAAAAATTTTAATGACCAAAAAAAAAATTGCCATGAGCACGCTTGCATGGAATATACGAGTACTCATGTCTTTTACACAAGCGCATTTGTGTAGATTTTTTTGTTATTAAAATTTTTCTTTTTATTTCTTTATTTTTAAAAATATATAATAAATAATAAGTGATAAAATTAAAAATAAGAAAAATTTTCATAAAATTATTAATAAAAAAATATTAAAAAATTATTTTATTTATTTTAAATGTACAATATTAATATATTATTTATTAACTTTTTAAAAATATATATAATAAATAATAAGTAATGAAATTGAATTTATTTATAACAAAATTTTATAAAATTGTAAATAAATAAATATAAAAAAAAAATACAGCGCATAGTATAACGGCACAAGCGTGCTGTAGATAGTACTTGTATAGATGACATGAGCATATTGTAGATAGTGCTCATAAGAATGACACGAATATACTGTAGATAGTGATTGTGTAACTAGCACGAGTGATTGTAGAAAACGCTAGTGCAAATGACATGAGCACAATGTAGCAGTACGAGTGTACTGTAATTAGCACGTTTTTTAGGTTAGGTGGTTATGAGAGTAAAATTGTTCAAATTTTATAAAATTGATTTATTTGATCAGAATGATTTAGGGTTGGTTATAAATATAAAATTAGTGCAAAATAATGTTATTTTGAAAATTTTACCTTTATATAGAGTTTCCCTTCTTATAAAATTATAAAATTACCCTCAAGAGTTATACTAATTTTACAAATCGAATCCCTTTCTTATGTCTCTAATCTACTATCTAAATACATTTAGGGATGTCAAATTTACCATCAAACCTGCTTTTATCTGACTGTAATGGAATGGTAGGGGGTTTGGAAAAAAAAAAAAAACAATCGTTTGGGACAAATATGAGTACGAATAAATATCCATAAATACCCGTAACGGGTACCCACAAATATTTATTTTTTAAAAAGATATATAATAGTTTTGATGTAATAATTATTTTTATTTTTGTAAAATAATTTTTTTTAATTTTTTTATAGTATTATTACTTTTAATTAATTAAGTTTTTAATGATTAGCTTTAAGTTCTTCAAAAAAGCTTAAAAATTGTCCATACTTGGACGATGATAATGCTATTGATGAGATAAATTGATTATTTTTGTTATTTATAAAAATTTAGTTTTCATTAACTTATATATTATTATTCACTATTATAAGAATCGTATTGGATAGGTGCCTTCTACAATTAAGAAAAATAAAAATGTGAAATTTATAACTATTTTTTATACTTATGAGTTTATAAATTTTTATTTTGGATTTATAATATTTTTTATATGAATTTGTAAAATAATTATGTATTTTTTTTATGGAATTGTTATGATTAATTTTATTTTGTGTTGAATGTATTTAATATTTTATGTAAGTGATGTATTTTATTTTGAATTAATGTTGAAAATTTATAATTTTAATTAGATAATTTATAAGTTTCAATATGATATTTAATAATAATACAAATATAATTAAAAATACAAAATTTTTTTTAATAACTTATAGATATTTTCACAAATTTGATAAATATTAAATTTTGTTTAAGTAAATTTGATAATAAAATGTCAAACCTGCTATAAATTTGATGCGCGATTAATATTGAATTTTTTTAATAGAAACAAATGCGAGTTTAAAAGTATCAATATTAAATCCGGTTCACTACCACCCCGAAATACAATGCACGGTAGATAAATTAACTCTTAATTAAAACTGAGGGTTAATTGTTAAAAGCATGCCTATAGTTGAACTCGATTAGTGGATCAAAATTCAGGTTGTCATGGGGTGAGATGCGAGTTTTGCAAGAACACCAACAGCAAGAGAGTTGATGTAGGTACATGGCTCAGTCTTGGGTGAATCCCAACGTTGATCGTTGAAGTTATCATATCGATCAGGTCCTCCAACAATGGCTCCTGTTAGCTCATTAGGGTTTGACAAATTTCTTATGTACCAGTTCACAAAGCTCATGGCGCAGCTTATTGATGATTTCGATGACGATACTGGGATTGAAGCGCCTCGGTGGTGGGCTCGTGTTGGTGGGTTCTTTCCGAAACCAACCATGTATGATCTTCCTCTAGGGTTTTTCCCTAGTAAGTAATCCATCTGCAATTTTCATGTAATTGATAATATTAAATATATGCACTTAAGAACAGTTGTAATTAGTGAAAATAATTATAAAATTAATAACCTGCTTCTTGGCAAAAGTCATGAGGTGGGAAGAGTCGAATTGTTTTTTTCCACAAGTGATCTTTTGATTATATTTGGCAAGCAACTCACTGTAGGAGCTGAGCAGAAAAGCTATGCCTGTAACATATTGTGTGTTGGCTCCATCTCTCATGTGAATCATACCACCTTAAAATCAAAGTTACTATGTGCTTGTTAAATCAAAGTTTCAGAATAATTAATTACAAGCCAATAAAGAGAGAGAGAAAGAAAATAAGTACCTGGGCTAGTGTAAATTTGGTGATACGGGCTATCAGGAAGAACTGAGCAAATAAAACTGTCAGCTTGGTTCTTGTAGCTTATTAAGGTCTTATCTCCTTGAAATACCAACTGCATTTTAAAAAAAAAGAAGATAATTTAAATACATATAGTTGAAAGTAAGAGATGATCAGAAAGGTGGGGTTAATTTAATTTAGAAAACAAACCTCAGAAAGAAGGATTTGGGCTCCGGCATATTTAAGATCCCAGCTAAACTCAGCTACAACGGCACTAATGGCATCTTCTTTAATGTATTCTAAATAATTAGGCTTCTTGGTGGCCATGTATAACCATGTTGCTGCCCATAACAACTCATCCTGCATACATTTTTCAACACTCAATAACATAGCAAATTAATCCTTCAAAAATATCTTACGAGAATTTTGGTTGTATAATTTTTTCTTAGCGAGAAAAAATATTTCTAATTATTCCAAAAGATTTAAGAGATATAAAGAGAGATTACATGATAGCCGGAGTAAGAACAATAGAAGGGGCATTCTCCATCATAAGTTCCCTTCTTTGAATTGGCAAATTGAAATAGCTGCCAGAAGTAATTAAATTTAAAATATATATATGACATCGAAAAACAGAGTGAAAAAGAAACAAAACTGATATCATCAAAAGAAATTTTGTACGAGTTTGGCTTTGTTGAGGAGACGGCGGGCATATGGACGGTCTACGTGCTTAAAGACAATGGAAGAAGCTGCCATTGCAGCTGCAGTTTCAGCCGCAATCTCAGTACCAGGGGTGTTGGAATCAATCTTCAATACAGTTCTTGGTGTCTGCATATTTTCTGGTCGTACCCAACATTGATGATCCTGTATTGCGTCTCCTACCTGTTTAGGAAACACACAAGCATCACTTAAATTTGAAAAACAAAACACCACCTAAATAATATATATATATATATATATATTTCTTGATTGTACCAGATGATACGGGGTTAGAAAAAACTTGGTCTTACCTGCACATACAATTGGTTTTTTTTGGAGCTGGCTTTGAGGAAATAATCTGTGCCCCAACGGATGGAATCCCGGACATTCTGCAATTCTCTGGCCGATTTTAACTCTGAATGATAAGAGAGAGCAGCCCAAGCCAGAGTGGTGATTGTAAAAGCCATAGGCAATCCAAATTTCACATTGTCTCCTGCATCATAATATCCTCCAACAAGATCCACCTAAATATAATATTGCACAAAAAATAAACATTTAAACTCATCAAATTATTAAAAGTTTCTATGAAAATTATTGAGAAAGAGAGATGAATTTACATTAGCCTGTTTTCCGTCGGTAAGACCTGAATCTCCTCTCCAAGCTGGCCTGTGAAGGGGAGGAAGTTTTCCTGACCGTTGAGCCTCGAGAAAAATAATGGATTTGGTGAGAGCAACCTTGTAATCAAGATCTGTCGCGTTAACAGCAACAAAATTTTTTTGAAAGAGAGCTAACCATGCCAAGATCATGGTCACATATGCTTTCACTGAGGCCCCCATGACACAAAAACTAAGTTGAACTAATTACAAAAGAAGGCATGAGAGAGAGACCCGAAAATCTCAACTTAAAAGCAATGGAAAAAAAAAGGAGGTTATGTTTATCTATTACGAACTTGTTTTTATGGTTGGATTTCAATGGCGGGAAGGATAGGGAGTTTGTTATTACGGTTAATGGGTGAGGTGGTTTTTTTTTTTATTTTTTTTTATATTATATATATTTCGGACGATAAGGGTGGTTTGGGTTACTAGTTTTAGGTAGAGAAACAGGTTGGTCTACTACACCAATTCTGTAACACCCGCAATTAATTGATAAGTGGTGTTTTTTTTTAATAATTATTTGGCATTGATTTATTTTTAATAATTAGTTTTATTTGATTCATACTTATTTAAGATTAAAAACCTAAATAATGTTTAATTATTTTTAAAATTATTATGAAATTAGGAATCCTTGTACATTTTATTTACCGTTAAGTTTTCTTGAGTTTTAGGAAAAACTCTAACTATAAATAAGTTAGTTTTATAAAAGTTGTTTTTAATAAAAAAGTTTAAACTTGTTTCAAAGATGCTCAAGTTAATTTTATCTACTTTTATTGTATTATTAATTATCGTAATTTTTACATATCTTTCTTAATATTTGACAATATTATACTTAGATGATATCAATTTAAAAATATCATCTGTTATTACATTTAACAGATTCCATGAGCACACTAAAACTTTTTAAGTCATTAAATAAAAAAAACCAGTCAAGATTGCTTGGAGACTTGTGCACTCATACAAGTGTTTGGTAAAGTTAAATCTTTACCCATACAACTCCTTTCAAGGTTGGATTGCGGCTAATAAGTTTAGTTTGTATTGCTTTTTGGTTGATTTTTGTCATTGAGTCGACTTGCATCTTTGAATTATGGTTATTGACACGGTCCATGCTTACCTATGCGAACTATGCCTGTGGCACTTACGAATGAGCACTTTTCAAGAACTCAGATACTATCTGGTTGTGGGTGATGTATCTCAGTATAACTCATATTATAATATTTTGTTAGTGAAAATTGATTCTTTTTCCTCTTAAAATAGAATTTTATAAAAAAAAAAATAAATTTATTTTATTTTACCCTAATCAAACTAATTAAAGTAGTTATAGTATACTTAATATATTCTTGTTTTATATAAATTAAAATAATTTAACTAAAACAAGATTTTATAATTCAAAAGGCTATTTTTTACACTTGTTTTATTAATAGGAGGATTCCTTATAAAATAAGGGTCCTGTATGAAAATAAATTTAATTTAACAATAAAATAATATCACAATATGGCCTTTTAAAGTGTGAATTTGGTTGAAGCCTCTAGTGCTCAACTGACCAAAGAGGAAGAGGAGGAGCAGCAACGACAATTGGGTTCCTTGAAGTTTATAGGCACTCTAGAATATCCCTTCGACCAATACTTGAGCGCATGAGTGATAACTTGAGATTTGATCAGTGAAAAAAAGGTTGTCTGCTTATAGGTTACCAGTGATGTGTCTCAACTAAACTCGTATTATGTTTTTAGTAAAACATGACTCTTTTTCCTCCTTTTGCAAGTTCTATTATATAGAAAATTTTTCTAAAGAGCTAAGGTTCTTAAGTCTGTTTAATTAGGGATTTTTATGTAATTAGATCTCATTAGTGCTTATTCATACCTTTTGTGCCATGATTTACAAAACAAATCTTAAAAGTATTAATTTGGCTCCACCATGTTATTCATCACTTGAAAATAAGAGATGCTATTTGTGGATTGGATATCGGCTTGGGGTCAATGGTCTATTTTTAAGCATGAACGACGTCATTTTTTAAAATATAATAAATATAAGAATTTAAATTTTGAGAACTCAAAATCTAAATAAAGCATGATTATCAAAAGAATGACATAAATAAGACATCGTTAATTATCCTATCACATTTTGTCAATTTAAACAAGTTAATTTTGTATGGTATTCGAATTGGATTATCGAATTATTTTACAAAGTGACCTAATGTGATAAGTATGAAGGAATTATATAAGGTTCAAATTACCTGTGGTGGTGTTAAAATTTAATCACGTAGAATATGTTATGATTCTTGTTGTATCTGTAAGTACCTTAATTCTTGTCCTCGCTCTTTTTGTTGAAAGTAAAATAGATATATACATTACACAAAGAGGTTTAAATCTTTCGGAGCCTCCTCTAGCCAAACTCGGGGCTCTAAAATATAACGCTATTTTAGCAAGAAAATGTGCTGCCATATAACAGAGTCTAGGAGCATAGCACAAAAACTGGCAAAGACACTTTTTTTTTTCCTATGACATCTCATAATATCTGACGTTTACTTGATATCTTGCCCAAACACAAGTTAACAACATTTAAAGCTTTTGATTTTGCGATAATTGGTAATACACCAGCATCTTTAATAACTAGTTTTAGGCTTGTTAGAATGGCCTTAGCTTCTGCCTATTCCACATCTCATAAGAAAGTAATTTTTCCAACTCAGGAAGCCATGTCCGCTGTGTTTTCCTGTTCGTTTTAGCAGCATCTACACTGAGTTCAAACCATTGATCTTCAGGAAGAGACCAATTGAAAGTAGTCCTCATTAACTGTGAATTATTAGGGTTGCGGAATGCAGCATTTCTCAAAGCTTCCAATAAAATCCCCATGATTTTTTTTCGGTGCTAATATGCATTTCTCGACAGCCAAATTGACTAGGCAACAGTAGCCGGCAACCTAAAATCTGATTTATCTAATATTTCTGCTGTTCTCCAAAGAAGCAAGGGAAATCTTTGAATTCCTCAATATTTTTCTTGTATGAGAACGAGGTTAATTTCCATACCTTTTTTTTTTTTTTTTTGCCAATTTGCTTCGAGCCAAAGCATGAAAATTGTCTTTTGGCTCGCCACATCTAGTGCATACAATGCGTCGATCGCTCACAATCTTTCTATAACAAAGATTTAAGTTTGTTGGAAGATAGTTTTTTAATGCTCTCCACAAAAAAGGCTGAATTTAGGAGGAATTATAAGATTCCATATGTTTGGGAAATGGTCTGAGGCAAAATTAAAGTCTAATAGGCCTTGAGCTCCCAAGTGGGTGATGCAAAATATAAGATGAAGTCTTGTGAAAGATGAGTGACATTAAAGCGTAGCTCTAGCCTAGTGGATACTAACTAGAGGATAACAATGACCTAATGTATAATAAGGGCTGAGACTTTTCAGACTCGGATAAAAGGCCTTGGGTCTGGTATCAATTTTAAGACCTGCCCTATCTATGAAGATCTCAAGCTTTACATGACAAATGTCTCAAATATATAGAACAATCTAAGTTCATATTGGATAAATAAAGAAGTTTCAAGCAAAGAGTTTTGAGACCTTTCAATAGTTGCGCATCAATGAAAGATTCATCTTATTTTCAATTTATTTTCAAATTTATTCTATAATAATAATCCATAGCCTGGTAAATATATTTTGCAAGAAGAGCTCAAGATTTGTAAATTCCGGAAATTGATGCTTACAAAATTGAATTTTTGTGATTTCTAGAATCTAAATACGTATGAGATTATTATTTCTAGATTCTATGGAATTTTACCAAATTTGAGAGACTTACAGGTATAAAAAAAGATCCAAGGACAACCAGGTATGCAAGATTATGGGAACGATAAAAAAAAAACTCTAGACTAGAAAAAATAATTCGGTTTAAGCGAATATTGACTTCGTCATATTTATTTTCTCCTAAACATCAAAAAACAAAATCTTGACTTAAATATCGGAGGATTTTTGCCAAACCACTAGCTTTAACTCTCTTAGGTTTCGTTGTGGTTTCAGGTTGAGTAACATTCAAGTGAAGAAGAAAGATTAATGTTGGTGCAAAGAAACCTTGGAATGATTTTTGCTACATCAACATCTGGCTCAATTTGTAGGAAATCTTGAACAAAAAGCCAAAAACAGCTGAAACTAGGAGAAAAGTCATGACAACAATGCGAACTTATGCAACTAGAAACTGAACAATGATAATGAGAAATCTTGAAGAAAATCCTTTTAAGGTGGTAACAGCAGCTAACCAAATCAATGATAATCGACCATCAACCTTGGAAGGCATAAATCATAATTCAGAAGCTTCATCATCACATCAAAATCTCTTTGACCCAGAAGATGCAGAAATTACACGGTAGGTTTTAAAAGCTAGCTGATAGTGAGAAACAACATGCAGAAAAAGATCGAAAAATCCAAACATTGGCAGAGGAAGTTGTGGAGATGAAAAGAATGTTTCAAGCTGGTTCTCACGGCTAAGGATGCCTATACTAGCAGAGGCCGTGGAAAGCAGCATTATGAGTGTCCCACATACCAAAGATTACAAAACCAATCTTCGACGAAATACCATCAAGAAGATATACACAGCCGCAGAGAAAGGAAAGAGAAAAGTCTTTGATTATTATTCAGAAAAGCTCTGAAGCAACGATACCGCTTTCAGGTTTATCAGTGAACCTAGTTTTAAATCCCAATATT
>JAXCLQ010000013.1:5209846-5219919 GCA_035584115.1 Cedrela odorata | reverse complement strand
ATTAACGTTGGTGCACAGATACCTCTGAAAGAATTTTTGCTACATCTAACATCATATAAATTTTCAAATACACAACATTTTTCCTACCTAGATGGAGAGCTCAAATTATTTATTCTGAGCCCAACCTGATGTCACTTTTTATTGTATAGTTCCCTTTTTGTCGAAATGCCAAATCAGCTAGTCAAGTTGAGATTCTTTTGGTCAAGGAATTTTTAGAATTGCCATTGCCGCATACATAAGAAAATTTGATCTTACCAACTCTCATTCCAATCCCTTTTCGTAATAAAAAAGAGCTGTAACTTCTGTTTTTACGGGAAATGACTTTGGAATCCCATTGCCTGAATACAGTAAAAAAAATTTTTGCCCATCTCCAACTCTTCATCTAGCACCCACTTTTATTACCTTTCTTCACCATACGAGACTTCTCCAAATATTCGACTGGATGAACACCAACCAAGCTCTCTATGAAATCTTTTGGTCGAAGATATTTAGCTTTTAATACACGAGCCATCAAAGAGTCTGGAAACTGCATGTTCCTCCAACACTCCTTATCTAAGAAAGCTTGATTGAAAGCCACCAAATCTCTAAATCCCAACCTACTATCTTTCTTGGTAGACGAAGCTACTTCCAATAACTTCAATGAATTCTTTGGAGTAGTACTTTGAATTGCCCCACAAGAAATCTACAGTTAATTTTTAAAGATTCTTGCAAATATTGACTGGAATCTTTCGTAAAATGAATTCAGGTAGACATGGGGTGAGATGCGAAAATATTTTCTCTGATGATCATACATATTAATTTTTTCTCTACTGATTAAAAATATTTTCCAACATAGATTATTGCTGATCAGAGATATAAATGTTACTGGAAATTTATGAATATTCTATCTTTTTTTTATTCTTGAGCAAGAGAGTATATTGGATAAATTAAAAAAATGAGTTAAATTAAACTCAAATTGAATTCAAACTTGTATATTTTACTGTGCTTCGGATTACAACAGTTGATAACATGAGCGTATACAAAATTTCCTCACGTTAAAGATTTTAAAGAATATATCCTAAAATCATAATGAGAAGAAAATTTAAAAGCATGCCAATCATTTCTATATTGACGTGCTACTCGAAGACCAAATGATCAAAATGAATTCAGGTAGACATGGGGTGAGATGCAAGTTTTGCAAGAACACCAACAGCAAGAGAGTTGATGTATGTGCATGGCTCAGTATTTGGTGAATCCCAACGTTGATCATTGAAGTTATCATATCGGTCTGGTCCTCCAACAATGGCTCCTGTTAGCTCATTAGGGTTTGGCACATTTTTTATATACCAGTTCACGAAGCTCATGGCACAGCTTACTGATGATTTCTCTGACAATACCGGGACAGAAGCGCCGCGGTGATGGGCTTGTTTTGGTGGATTCTTCCCGAAGCCAACCATGTATGATCTTCCTCTAGGATTTTTCCCTAGTAAGTAATCCATCTATAATTTCCATATATTTAGTAATTAGTTATCATTAAATATGCATTTAAACAATGTGAACATCTACACTTGAGAAGTGTTATAATTAGTGAAAATAATTATATAGTTAATAACCTGCTGCTTGGCAAAACTCATTAGGTGAGAAGAGTGGAATTGTTTGTTTCCACAAGTGATCTTTTGGTTATATTTAGCAAGCAACTCACTGTAGGAGCTGAGCAGAAAAGCTGTTCCTGTAACATATTGAGTGTTGGCTCCATCCCTCATGTGAACCATACCACCTAAATAAAATCAAAATTATGTGCTTGTTAATCTAAGTTTCAGAATTATATATGTTGAAAAATAATTTTAGACAGAAAAAGATAAACAAAATTAAGTACCTGGACTTATGTGAACTTGCTGATATGGGCTATCAGGAAGAATTGAGCAGACAAAACTGTCAGCTTGGTCCTTGTAGTTCATCAAGCTGCTGTCTCCTTGAAATACCAACTGCATTTTCGAAAAAAAAAGAAGATTTTTTCAACACATAGGTGAAAGTAAGAGAAGATCAGACAAGTGGGGTTTAATTTAGAAAAACAAACCTCAGAAAGAAGGATTTGGGCTCCAGCATATTTAAGATCCCAGCTAAACTCAGCTACATTTGCACTGATGGCATCTTCTTTAATGTATTGTAAATAAGTAGGCTTCTTGGTGGCCACGTATAACCATGTTGCTGCCCACAACAACTCATCCTGCATACATTTCCAACACACTTAGCAAATTAAACCCTTCCAAATTATTTGAAGAGAATTTTGGACGTTGAGAAAATATGTTTTATTATGCAACAATATTTGAGACAGAAAGATAGATTACATTATAGCCGGAGTAAGAGCAATAAAAGGGGCATTCTCCATCATAAGTTCCTTTCTTTTCATTAGCAAATTGAAACAGCTGCCAAAAATTATTATATTACTATACAAGACATGGAAAAACAGAGTGAAATAGACACGAAATTAATATCATCAACTGAAATTTTATACCAGTTTGGCTTTGTTGAGGAGACGACGGGCATACGGACGGTCTACGCGCCTAAAGACAATGGAAGAAGCAGCCATTGCCGCTGCGGTTTCAGCCGCGATCTCTGTTCCAGGCTCGTTGGAATCAATCTTCAATACAGTTCTCGGTGTCTGCATATTTTCTGGTCTTATCCAACATTGATGATCCTGTACTGGGTCTCCCACCTGTTTCGCCAACACAGAAGCATCACTTGTAATTCACTTAAATTTATTTGGAAAAATTATAAGTGAGTTGAAGATGATATGGGTTTAGAAAAAACTTGGCCTTACCTGGACGTACAATCGGTTTTTCCTGGAGCTGGCTTTGAGGAAATAATCCGTGCCCCAACGGATGGAATCCCGGACATTCTGCAATTCTCCGGCCAATTGTAACTCTGAATGATAATAGAGAGCAGCCCAAGATAGAGTAGCGATTGTAAAAGCCATTGGCAATCCATACTTCACATTGTCTCCTGCATCATAATATCCTCCTACAAGATCCACCTATATATATAATAATGAACAGAAAATTATACAAACAATATATAAAATCATATTAATAAAATGAGGGAAAAAAAAAAGAGAGAAGCATTTACACCAGCTTTGCTTCCGTCTTCAAGACCAGAATCTCCTCTCCAAGCCGGCCTGTGATTGGGAGGAAGTTTTCCTGATCGTTGTGCCTCGAGAAAAATAATGGATTTGGTGAGAGCGTCCTTGTAATCAAGATCTGTCGCGTTAACAGCAACCAAAAATCCTTGAAAGAGAGACAACCATGCTAATATTATGGACGTAGATGCTTTCACTGAGGTCCCCATCAATTACAAAAGACGAAGGCAGAAGAGAATTGTGAAGAATGGGGACCCGAAAATCTCAACTCACAAGCAAAGGAAAAACAGAAGGTAATGTTTTTGATTATGAACTAGTTTTTATGGTTGGATTTCAATGGCGGGAAGAAGGCTTAGAGAGTAGTTCGTTATTGCGGTTAATATGTAATGTGCCCTTTATAGGTAGTACGTACTTGTTTTAATTAGGCAGAGAAATAGGTTGATGGCTCATGATTTACTAGCCGTATTTAGAAAAATTATGCACGTAAAATATACGGTGAAGAAGAAATTAGTTAATTATAATGTTTCTAAAGTGAGCTTTAAATTAGCATCATATAATATTGGAGTATTTTTAACAAATTTCCATTTTTAAAAGGAAATGCATCATCCTTACACTTGTTTCTTTCAAGCATGGTTTACTAATAATACTTGTGGGAGAACGAACTTAACAAGGCCAAATATGATTTCTCAATATATATATATAAAAAAAAAAGGTAAAGACAATAATGTTGTTTGATGTGTTATTTAACTTGTTTAATTAATTATGTTAAAAAGTTTAAACACCACATAACATATTTAATAAATTTTTATTTATTTATTTTAAAATGTTAGTATCATTATTTTGTTTAGCCCATCTTACATATTTTTATTATTTGAAATTAAGCTATAATAATAAAATTACTAACTATAAACTAATCGTGTATGTTCATTGCATTGTCAAATAACTATTTAATATAAGAGAATGTTTTGTTTAGTATAAGTAAGTAGATGATGATAAAAGAATATTAACAATTAAATAATCATAAATTTTTATCAAATATCTTACAATATTGTATTTTGAAAATTAAATATATCGATAGTTAATTGTGTGTTTATTTTTCTTTCTTTCTTTTTTTTTTTTTTGGTTTTTTGTTTTAATAATATTTAACTACATTTTTATTTAATAATATTTGAAAACGAGAGCAATAAAAGTATGTTTTTCTTCGGTAAGTAATTTTAGGTACACTACCATTGAAACAAACAAACGCATTTCCTGTAAAACACGTTCAATATGTTCATCCCAAGAACAATGTATCATGATAGTCTGGCTAAAAGAGCTTTCACATTTGATATGGAAACATTTTATTTAGAAAATACTGTAATTTTGGTATGTAACTGGTGGTAGCATAGCAATTCAACTACTACTTATCCCACAATGCTACAAAGAATCGATCACTGCTAACCTCTGCCAAGCCCATATAAATTTTGCAGCAAAACTCTTAATTGCATGATTGTTGTTTTTGTCTGCTGCCGGCGGCTGCTTAAGGGGTAATATCAAATAATGAACTCGAAGTTGACCGAAAAAAAAAGTTACATAATGAGAGGCTTCGAAGTTCATAGCACCAACAGCCAATTGCCTCTTTAAAATGCTAGACAATGGAGATGGAAAATCAACTAGCTTAGCACCTCCGTGTCATACTAGCGACATTTTTGCCAATCTCTTCTTTGGTTTGCTCTGACACGGGAACGTCTCCAATGTACATGTCAAAGAAAGCCCCTGCAAAAAAAAATTAACTGGTATGTTACTTCTCTGATTCACGGGCGCACCAAACAAACTTAACACAAGAAGTTGACTTACTACATAAATCCTTGCTATGTACTGTTCCTATCTGATTGCCTCCAACTGCACAATTTTTCTTTTTTTCACTGTAAGTTGCCAATATCTAATTTACAAAAGAAATTGAAAATATTTTGTACACTCATACTCCTCATCTTTCAAGTGTACTGCCACAATATAATTTTCTTTAAGCAGTGTAATAGAAGCAAACAATAACTCAAAAATAGGTACAGCTGTTCTCATACTATGGCATAAAAAAATATGTGCTCATATTTTTGTATACTGACTACTCACTTTCAGTAATTAGTTGTCCATCAGCTGTTCGTCGAAAATCAATTGTGGTTCCCTGAAGCATTCCGTTATAGTTTATGTCCCCCAGTGTTACCATAAATAGACAAAAAGAAATCCCAAAATATAGAAAGGAAAAAGGCAAAGAGATACAAGAGCATTACCAGAGGTAACAGAATATCTTGGGTGAAGTAAGAACCAAATTTTGTCAAGCAATGACAATCAGTGTTTGGATTTGTCTAATATAAGCGAGCAAATTTCCACAAGTCAGCAACATTTCAGAGTAGAAACAGTGAAATAAATTTTTTATATGCTGATGATTTACCTTCACTAGACGAGCACGAAGGGATTTCTCGAAGGCACTTTTACATGTAAATAAAGCAAAATGAATGAGAAAATTTAACAATTAATTCATAAACTAAGCATATTGGAGTAAAATTAGTCTGTTGAGGAAAAAAAAGTTGAAACTGAAATAAGCTAATCGCTTGAAACATTGAAACTAAAACACAAACCGTCTGAATGTTACGTGAATGTTACCCAACCTAGCCATTCAGACCAAGCTAAGCATTGACAATAAAGCAATTGAGATTCTGACCGAAATGATTTCAGAGCCCAAGGAGTTAAGACGATTCAATAGTCTCATTATGATTCAATAGTCTCGTTATGATTCAAGAGTCTAAATCTATCTATACATATTAAAAATGTAAAGCAGCTCTAGAGCAGGTGAAACTTGAAATGCTCAGCTTAGCAAAAAATCAATAAAGATCTCATGAGAGAAATCTTTAATGTAATTAAATTTGCAAAAATTGATTTGTCAGACATTATACTGACTAATTAATGTCAGGACCATTATACTGTATACTTGCTATCAGAGACAAAATCCACTAAAGCGATAGTGTCATGTAAAAGAAAGTTCACTTACTCCTTCACAACATTGACTTTCATCCCATTGCAATTAATCACTAGCCTCACAGTCATATCAATATCTTCCCTGCAGAACCCACATAACAAAATTCCTTAAGTGAATGTTATCAAAATAACATCAAACTTGGCAAAACTAGCAGCAGAGCCATGAAGCATCCAGAATTTTTCTAGCTTCACGAATGCAAGCAAACAACTCATACATGCTAGTCTCGCGCCACAACAGCCGCTGAGAGAAAAATTAATTTCCCAATAAGCTGCGTGTTCAGAACAACCGTTGTGTATATACCTGAGAAGATCCTCATAAAACTCACGGCGCTTGTTAAGTTCACCCATCGGAATAGATGCATATTTTGGACCCAATTTCTCACACACAGAGCGAGGATGAACATCTGCAAGATAAATCAAATATGACTAGATGATGGACGGCGAATATTGCAAAGTTAATGATATAATATGTGAAGGGTCTACTTAGATCCAAAAAGACTTACAGAAAGCAAACGCATAAACCTTCAGAGATTTAATTTTTATTATTTTCATGGTTCTGGATCCAATTCCAACAAGGACCTGAGCATGTGGAAGTTGAAGGTGTTACTGAAAAACACTATCAAAGGTAAAGAGAAACATCACAAGCAGACCAACCAATTCTTGAAAAGGCATCCAAAATTTTAGATGTGATAGTAATCAAACAATTTCCACTCTGAAGTATAAAATGTACTTAATATTAATCAGGAAACTGACTAAATCATTTTCTGCCTTACTAGTCATTGTGTCTCATTTTAAAACATGAGGGCACCTAGGTTATCAACTTAGCATATCATCATGATGTTCGAAAGAAAAAATTGGACGGGAGTATACAGCTAAACCTCTTTAGCCTCTAGAAAGCATCATAGATTTAACCTGCAGGTTAATATTTGTCCAGGCAACAGATGGAACTAGTCTAAATCAAAATAGAACCTATTTTTTCCTCGTATTTTGTTTTCTTGCAAAGTGGCAATGAGTCTTTCGAAGCATTCAGGTGCAACCATTTCATGGAACTAGAAGAATTTAAAAGGTTGACATCCCATTGGATCCACAAGATTCCTTCCAAAATGTAGCTTTAAAGGAATGCATGATGGCTGATGCTTAGAGATACAGTCCGAGTTTTGAAGATTAGCAATCCACATCACTTTCTCAAAAATCAGCTGACTCCAACCAAATAGAAATGCTAAATACTTTAACATCATTCAAATAAAGAAGCTTGATGTTTAAAAGTATGGCTTGATTTTGTAGTGGCACATCAAAATGCCTCTTAAAACTCTTACATTTCAAGTTTGAAATTTTATGACATGCTTCTCCATGCAATAAGATCTAGAGCTTTGCAAATGAGCAAAAACTACACATCTAACTTGAAGTTCCAAGATATGTTCCATAAAGTGTGGGGGAATTTTCTAGAATAATAGCATGCAAAAGTAATCTAAACACCACAACATATCAAATAATACAACGCAAATTCCCGTAGCAAGATAAAACAAGACTAAGATGTGGTGCATCATATGTGGTATGGACTTATGCTACTGAGAGAAGAATAGTAAAACCCACAAATGGCAGCAATGGATTTAGGCTTTCACCTCAGAAGTTAAACTGGAATTATTTTCTCCGTCTAAAACGTTGTCCAATATCATTGGAAATTCTATGCCCGTTCTGGGCTCTACAGCATGTCTTCTCCTGTTCAACTCCGGAAAAGTTAAACCGTCACACTGATGGAGCTCAACCTCACAAGGACTTTGATCCATGCATTCAAGCATTTGTATTTCACCATCTAATGGAACAGCCAGTACCTTTGAAAATCTGATGGCCATCGCATTAAAATCATTAGATAGGAACAAACCAAAGACAAACAGACTTCCAAATACGGACACAATAACAAAATAATAACAGTAATAATCCTGACCAAACTACTCATTCGATGTTATATCTAATGACTTACATATTCTTGAATGGTGGTATCACAACAGCAGCTAATGAGAACACAGAAGATGATTGGAGTCTCCTTCCTTCTCTAAACAGGTGTTTAATAGCAGAACTAGAAACCTTACTGAAAACCACTGGAGAGTTATATTCACTTTCAGATTCAGAACCAAAATAAAACCCAGCAAATTTATGACTACTAGAAGTAATTTGCTTAACTTGCACAGAAGATTTACAGCTTCCAGGTTTTGAACCATTCGGATTGCCTGCTATTCTCCTACTCAAGTTAGAACTCGACCCACTTTCGAACCAAAACAGAAAAGTGCCCGTAAACTTTGAAATGCAGTTAAAAGCTTCTTGTAGTTTTTGACTTCCAGGAACATGTAGATAACTTGACTGGGAAAATAAATGAATCCCTAAACTACGCGACAAGAAAAATTTGGTGGGTAAGATGTATGGATCCCCTCCATCTAAGTCCATTAAGAGCCAATTATTTCTCATTTTCTTTTGTATCCTAACTATTGCCTCAGAGCACTCAAAATTTCTTCGTGGGCAAATTGTGTATCCAATTACTGCCCGAGACAAATACAGACACCTGCATTAAATGTAACAATTTTCACTTACTCAGAAAAATAATATAAAGCCCCATTCAAAAGTTATGTTGCCTTTGTAAGAGAAGAATTAGGTGTATAAGCAAATCGGTACTTTGAAAAATATATATTATCAGGATTTGTTGTTCAATTGGCTTTATAAAAACTAGTAGCTCCTAAATTCAATAAACTGAATTCGTAAATTGGTAATAGAAGCCATATGTATATTATAAGCCATGCAATCAGGCAGAAATTTACCAATATGTATATATATATATATATATATATGAAGACTAAAATCGTCGCAAATCAAACTCATTAGAGCAGTTGCTATGGTTTTCATGCAGAACAACTCAGCACCCATTAAAATTAAACTGTATAACATATTTAATCTACATAAAAAAATAAAAGACAATAAAAAAATGCAATTTTACACAAATAAAGAAGCTGATTTTACGATTCTTTCATATTTCATAAAGAACCAGAAAAAACACCAGATTCAATCAAACCTAATAATGAAACCAAATTATAATACTTAATCGAAAAGGAAAAGGTTAAAGTTTAAAGAAATGAGGAGAATCAATCTAAAGGTCCGTTTTTGGCAATGGAAAGAACGTGGGAAAATGCCAAAGTAAATTTTTAAAAAAGGGTTTCTTTTCCAAATCACCTTTAAGCATTTTCTTTAATTTTCGCCAAATTTTCCCGGGAAACAAACAGAAAGAGAAACAAAAACAACAAAAAGAAAAAGAAACGTACCTGGAAATTAGTACAACCAAAAAAAAAAAAAATCAGGGAAGAAGAAGAATTTGATCAAACAGGGTTCCGGTCCTTCCCTGTATTCCAAAAAGTTAAAGGATTTTTAAATTACTATTATTAATATATTTTCATTCTTTTTTATAAAATCAAGAGAGAGAGAGAGAAAGGAATATACTTAGTTTAAGGAATTGGAACAAGCATCAGTGGTTCAAACTGCATTATGTCGAACATTCGAAATAAAAAAATTCGAGGGAATTTTTTATTTTTTTGGTCTGCGATCACACAATCACTTTCGTTAATGGTTTTGGCGCTTCCATTTGTTGGCAGCGAAGAGACGAAAAGACCACTTCATTGCTTAGATTTGGCGGTGGACAAACCAATGGCGTTTCAGAATTTGCAATTGACGAATGTGATCTGGGTTCAAACGTAAATTAACATTTTTTAGTTTGCTTTTTGTGCTGCGTTATATATATTAAATTGTCATTTATTGACCGTTAAATATTTAAATATTATAAAATATTTGTTTATTATATTTTTAATTAAAAATTAATTAAGAACTCAGTCTCTTACAATTTTATTTCTGTTTGATATCTATATAACTTAAAAAACATAATACCCACTTTCAATTTTTTTTTTTA
>JAXCLQ010000013.1:5191157-5209746 GCA_035584115.1 Cedrela odorata | reverse complement strand
GTCTCTTACAATTTTATTTCTGTTTGATATCTATATAACTTAAAAAACATAATACCCACTTTCAATTTTTTTTTTTAAATAAAAATAAAAAATACTTTGAAAGATGCAACGAAGATCACGAAGTCAACGTTGGGACGAGCTCAAGGTGCATGTGCAAATGCGGTTTGCATGTTGCACATAATGTCAGCCTTATAAAGTAAATTGGATGGTTTCGCTGACGAGGTGGATTGGAACACCCAACTAATTTGGAAGCAAGCGTGTGCGTGCGTGCGTGAGTGATTGCATGAAAGAAACATGAACTTGCAGGTAGAGCTTTCTTTTTTGATACGCTGCCCTAACTTTGACCATAATCATTTTATTTATACCAGTTTAATTTCATGTCAAATTTGCCGACAACAAACACCGTATATTTTTAATTTAATATTTATATTATGTTAATTAGTATATTGGTACACAGAAACCAAGTAAATTTTCAAAATAGTGGCTTAAGAGAGAAACTGACAAGTTGCAAGAATGATCTTCAAAGTCCCTCCCAAAAAGAGGCAAGTTGGACAAAGTGGTGGTGATTTTCTTTTGTTCTTCTTCAATCTTCACTAATAATTTATTTAATGAGAATTACAGAATACGCAATTGGATAATTCCTGTCTGTTCACTGAAATCGACTTTCATTATATCACATTGCAATCGGCTTAGCTAAACTCTTTTCTGCATAAGCTAGTTTCATTATCACTTCACAGCATCAGCATCAGCATCAACATCAGCATTCAGCATGCTATAGTTGCATTTGCACATTAGAATCAGATCATCTCCGCCCACATGATTTGATTTCTTGAGAAAGCAATCTAATGATTCCTTTCAATTACAAACACATGAAAAACATTGAGGTTCTTTTCTTTTCAAGTTTTGATCAGATGCTCGCTCTCAAATTCAAAGAATACGGACAAGGAAACAAATTCTGGGTTGTCTTTCTTAATTCATTAATACAAAATAAAGCAGACAATAAAGTGAAATCATGTGGAAAAAATTTCTTCTTAATTCCTTCAACCCCGTGGAAAAACAAATGAGAATCCAAATCCAAAACTTTTGCGTATAGGAATGTGAATGTGAAGCCGGTAGTTAACAAATCAGATAGTTTCTTTCTTCCAACTTTTAAAATGTCCAAAATCTAAACAACTTCTTCAAATTATCAACATTCTTTTTCCAAGCAATTGCTCTTTCATCACAACAAGCCTGCCTCAAAAAGATTTCTCCGTCTTAAAGTCTCGTCTACTAGCTTAAAAGTCTTTTTCACAAGTTTCTGATCAAGGGCAGTTGTTCTGTAAATTTTGAAGACTCGGTCCACACGATCAGGGGCTGAGCTTTGAAAATACAACTCCTCAAATTTCATCTTCACATACCTGGATGTAAAGTTTAGAATGTGGAATAGTCATTAATCCTATATTAAGGTTCAAAGAACCTAAACAGCTGAATTTTGTTAAGGAAATCAGCTAGTTATGTTCAAGGCAGCTTTACACCATTATAAAGCAGTAAATGCGGAATTTATCAATACTCTTCCATTTTGGCCAGCCAGGCTAATTACACCCACAACCATAAATTGGAAAACAGAAAAGGGAAATAATAGATATCTTGAATAAAATCCATAGATATCATATTGTGGTGAATAATTACTTGACGTAACGTGCCAGCTTACTGCAAACACACAGTTAACAGCATTAATCACAGTAAGTAGTCAAGTGCGCTATTTAGGCGTACTTAGCCACCCTTTAAGGTTATTATGAAAAGGGAGCGAAGTTATATTTGCAGAGAAACTGCCATAGATTGTAGGAAAGGACTAAAAAAAGATGCAAATTCTTACTCGTACGCATGCTCAATCTCTTGTTTTCCTGTTGACGCAGGCTGGTAATCTTTGAACCACTCGCACACATTCAGTGGCACCTATTGAATATAGAACATTAAAAACCCAAACTTATACAAATATTCCACTAAATAAAACTGTGTACTGCTTTGTTAGCACTTACTTTTAGAACCTTCTTTTCAAATATATCAAACTTGTTTAGGAATAGCATGAAGGAAGTTTTCTGCACCAAAAAAGCCACATAAATGTTAAAGAAATTCCCACACTCTGTCAATATATGCGCATAAACACACAAGCAAAATATGCAGTCATATGCATAGCAGAAGTGGCATAAAAAAAACCTCAAAACAAGGCTGCTTCAGGACCCAGTCAAAAAGTTCCTTTGTCTCCATCATGCGGTTCTTGTATTCATCCTCAAAGAGTGTTTGATCATACCTGAAACAGTATAATTATCAGATCAAGATGTTATGATATAAATAAGACCGTTGTTTTAGATGTTAACAAAGTTTTGACTGTATAGGGTAACGCTCCGTCACTCCAGTTGACGACAACATCCATTACTAAGACATGGCCTACTTTCTCCAACTAAAAAGGTTTACAAGGCTATTGGGGATGAATGAAAGCAATCGCATTCTTACTCGCTGATAGCAGCACAAAATATTACAGCAGAAACACCTTCAAATAGATGGATCCATTTCCTTCTCTCATTTCTTTGGCCTCCAACATCAAAAAGTCTATATACTTCACCACTTTTCTTATGCTCTCCTACAGGACTGTTTAATCATGGCAAACAATTAGTGCCAAAACGAACTATAAAGCAATATATATATATATATAAAATACATTATGAAACATATACACACGTGCAAAGAAACATAAACATGTTATTTCATGCAATTTCATCACAATATGTAGTTCAATTTATATTTAACTCAATCCATATGGTGAAAATAAACATCTTGATACAGCTGGATGTTAAGAAAAATAATTAGGTAACAAATGTATGTGATTATGAGAAAAAGGAGGTAGTAATGAAGACAAGATTAAGAGTCACATTAGGGGTTCAGATCAGCTGCTATATTTAAACAAGACATTTACCTGAACTGGATCTCTACAACACCTGTTGTACGAACTCTAGCATAGAGAACATCCTCCTGCAATAGCAAAATACAATGAAAAATTGTTGGATGGAATCATCTAATGCATAAATATCTTTTATGTAATGCCTTGAGAAAATAGTCATATAAGGAGGGTAAAATGCAATGCCAGAAATAGATAGCATTCTTATTATTTAGCAATAAAACGCTCATTATGTCGAAATTTCTTAATTACAATAACAATGCACTTCCCCAATCTACCAACAAACATATCAAAAGAATAGAAAAAAGAGCTGACTTTAGTATCTGACATCATTGACCACCAAAATAATAAGATCATTCAAAATTTAATTCAGTAGAAATCATCCATTTAGTCAATCTTCAAAAGATACATGGTGACAGTACAGAATCTACGAAAAACCCATAACACCAAAATAAACCAAATATGAAGTATAGATTTGGGATGCTTGATGCATACATTTTTTGGTGTATAAATGTTCTTTGAGTGTATGTACTTTATGCGGCACTAAAAGTATATTTCTAAAATAGCCCCTCTGGATCAAGAAACAAGAGCAAGTATAGCAGCACGAGCTAATCCAATACCATTATGGGAAAAAATGCAAATACATCATTTGGTTATGACCTCCACAGAAAAGGTTAAGACCTAAGCACTCGGAACGACTTCATAGTAGTAATATGGATGCATCAGAAAAATCTTTGCAAATAAAGTTGCTTTCTTAAGAATCTGTACAGGTCCATATACTATATTTTTCTAGCACGCTTATTCTATCACATGGGGCTAATTCATCTTCTCATAATTGCCTCCACCAGAATCCTAACATCTTAATTTGTTCTGTAAGGAGGGAAAAAGAATACATATATGTAAACATATATCAGATACCTTCGTTGGAACATAATTTGTGTCAGACAATCTTGGCAAATTTTCCATGAAATAAAGTGCACAATCTGGAAGTTGGAATTCACTACCACGAGCATAAGTTTCCTACAAGTATAAGGTAAATAATGAACTAGAATCTTAGAAGCTTAACAAATATAATTAAACATAAGAGTACTAAATAATTGAAATACAGCAATGAGACTCATGAAGCAATTAGCATAGGTGTTTTACACGATGCAACACCCACCTGAATAGCAGGATCTTTCCACAGTGTTTCTATGTCCTGTGCGAGCTGTTTAGTCAGACGTGGATAATCCAACCTGCCTCCGATTTCTGATAGTCTTTCACCAATATCCTGATAAAGAATCCCAGCATTAGTGAGTGTAAACCAAATTAGAACAGTGGATAGAGAAAGCAAGATATCATTAAAAAAAAAGCAAATTCTATTAGTTCAGCCATATTAATTAAATAAAACACAAATCATGACTTAACTAACCATGCTCGCTAGAGTCTTCTTCTCTAGGGGAGCAAAACACCTTTTTACCCAACACAGAAGAGAAAACCTCATAAAAGCAAATTAGTAGACGAGGAATGATAAATGCAAACCTTATTTTCACTGGATAAAACATACTTCACCGAATCCATTTCGTTCTGCACCAATTCCTTTGACCCATCATACAATATCTGCTCAACCATATTGACCACATTATATGTTTAAGGATTACAACTCATCCCATTATGGTATTAATAAACTGAATTATAGACAGCTGACTCCACGCACTCATTATTGTTCAAAAAGGGAAATAACCAACACACCCTTTCAAGTATTGCGTACTTTTATAGTCTGATAAACATTGGCATGGATGACTGAGATATAGCTCTTTAGCTCTGCCTCATCAAAGCCAGTTTGGAACAGAAGTTTTATCTGTGTACATACATATATAAATCAGCATTTTTAGCATACAAGAGAAAGTACTTTGCTAAAGGGACTGTCATTAGTATGTCTTGCCTGCTTAAAAATTGTGGACTTTCCAGACTCTCCAGCACCTTTAAAAAAAATGATTATATTAGTACAGATCAAAGAAAAAGGAAACAAAAATTAAATACAAACGGACAACAAATGTTGGCAATAGAAAGAACTGAAAGTTAAATTAAGGCAAGGAATACAAAGGCATGATATAATCAAGTTTACAACAATGAAAGCAAAGGGAAGGTATTAGTGAGAATCATTTCAATAATTGAAAAAGGAAAAAGAAAGTCATAAAAAACGAAGAAAAAAAATACAAAGCAAAACAAATGAATAGATATACTAAATGAAACAAATAGATGAGTAATGGTACGTCTTCTCTACTGTGCAAAAGAGCATTTTTAATGTCTGATGGCTCTTTTTAAATTCTCAGTGTCGTTTGATTGGAATTGGAAAAAGTTTTACCTATATTGGGAAAAGCTCGAATTTTGAGCTTTTAGAAGTAAAGCTTTTTGAGCTTGTGTATTAAAGTACTGATAGAATATTTATTGAAAGATCAGATAGGCAACCTAACAACCAATAACTTTTTAAAAAAACTTTGTTTATGGAAGCTCTATTAGCATAAAATCTACTTGAAGGAGCTCTACAGGAAAAAGATATACCATGAACCCTCAGGCTTTAACCAACAGAGGAATATAGATGGTCGAACAAGGGCATCGACAAGGTAACAACAGAAAAGAGTTGTCCTCAAATCTGCTTTCTACACCATTAGCGTAGAGGGCCCAAATTTTCCAATCAAGGGCATGCACTACTTATATTAGGCATTTTATTCCTCCAAATGGTGCAAAGCAATGTTAGAGAAACCATGGAAGATGCCAAAATGCTGTCCTCAATAATTGATTGCAATCTTAAAACTTTGACAAGCTTTATCGAAGGAATATATAATTAAATGCATGCAAACAAATACTGACGAGAAAATATTGTTGAGTTCTACTCACCAAGTAGTAGTAATTTCTGAATATGTCTCTCAGCTTTGGTTTCTTGTTCGATACGCCTTTCAATTTCAGCAGTCTGGCAATGCATAAATTGAATATTAAATTGAAATCTAATTATTTTTATAAAGAATGAGAATATAACAAGAAGGGACAATTAGATCATAGTTATTGAATTACAAATGAGTTCAACTTGTAGTGTTCAGAAAAAGGGTAAAGAAGTATGTATTTCCTCAAGAACAATGCACCTGTGCATTCTCATCAGCATCTGCTGAATTGTAATGTTGGGTTTTGCTGCAGAGTAAGCCCATATTTTCTGTTAAACTAGACAGCATAGAAGATGCAATGGTCAAGCTTCACCAGGTGTCACATGTTTATTCAATTCACTTCTATAATGCTGAATCATAATTTAATTGGGCCAACCTGGTCTAAAAACAAATGAATATTAGGATTAGGAAAGTCATCCCCAAACAAAGAGCTTAAGCAGTTAAGATCACCAACCGGTCCAAAATAAGAACATACTTATATCTAATGATGAATATGTTAGATTCTCACTAAAATTAGATCACAAGTCCTGGGAAAAAGTAAACATTCCAAAGTATGCTAGCAAAAACCAAAACCCAATTAAGGATGTGGAACACCAATCTCATATATGATACAAAGCCAACATATTTAATCCCTATTTCCATATTTGCAATATTCAAACCATGAAATTGTTGTACTGATTGCCGCAATAAACACGTGGTGATAAACTATATTTCATCCAAAATGATACCTTGATCAAAAACTTCAAAAAAAAATTCACAAAAATGCATCAAGCAATGTATTTGATAAAAAAAAAATTCAGAAATATCAGTTCCCCACTAGATACAAATGCCCCAAATTACATGACATTTCACGTGAATTCAAGTTGAACTGACTGGAAGAAGCATCAGCTAAAACACGTTGTAGAATGTATAGACAATTAATACCACACAATCAATTGATGCAAACTTCTGCATTTGGCATTTATTATGCACAGAATTAATAAACCCCGTTATATTATACAATGCAGACAGTATAATTATATTTGTTTTTGTTCCCTACTAACTCTATTTCATATTTTCTTTGGTTACCTACTTCACTGTTAAAGTACGAAAATTAACAATGTTAAAATTAACAAGTCTTACTAAATCCAGCGAGCTAATTAACATTGTAATCTATCAATTTAGCACGGAACTTCAAACTATCAAGAACTACAACTACTGCGGCAAATTTTTGCATTTGATTGGACTGTATCTACAACAAAATTTTCACTAAAAAAGAATGTTAACAAAATCAACAAGTTTTTTATTTTTTATTAAATAAAGCGGCCAAAAAGGAAACAATAAATTAACAAAAGAACAAATCTTGATCTACCACCGTCACAACAACACAAATATCTCAGCAGAAAATTCGACCCAGATAACAAAAAAGCAAAAGAAAAAAAGATCTAGAAAGAGAAAAAACAGAGCAAAATTGAGAGCTTACCAGATAAAAAAGAAGGTGTTTTTGAGCGAAAAGGGTCCCTGTAGATTTGAGTGATTTGGTTGTGCATAGAGTTGGAAAAGGCAATTCTCTTCTTGGTTCTTGGTTCCTGCTGATTTTAGTGTAGATATCTTATTTTATATTGTGCTAAAAAATTGTTTATGGTGAATATATAAAAAATAATCAAGTAAACATATAGTTAAATAATTAAATGTGTGTCGTGTAGAAAGAAAGAGACGGGGGAATCAGAGAGAGAGAAGGAGAGACGGGTGGCTGCTAAACCTCGAAGACGAGGGAAGAGAAAGAGAAAAGCTCCTAAAGCTGCCTGCTGCAAAGCCAGGCTATCGGCTTCTTCTTCTCCTCTTTTTTCTTCGAGTCAAAGCTAAAAAAAGGATGTTTAAGAGAGTAAATATTAACACTATATATAGTCTTCTTGGGAAAATAACACAAATTCTGTTTTGTTACGTTGTGTTACGACCTAAACAAAACAAGTACTGAACTGAGTCTTCGAGTCTGAGTTTGTGTGAGTGGACTGGTCTTCTCTCTCTCTCTCTCTCTTTCAGATACAAAGTCTGTCAAAAATCTTGCCACACCACAGTTGCGACAAAAACACATTTGGACTTGACTTGTCTTAATATTGATAATTAATCATAATGGAATTGTTTGTGTGTGGTTATTTGTATTGTAGGGATTTTGTTTTAGCCGTCCGATCATATTATTCTTTCTAGTGACTTGGCTGAAATTTTTATTTTAAAAAATAACATTATTTATATAAGTTACGACTTACGGGCTGCTGATCCGCAATTCGCATGTCTTGTCTAAAACAGTCCATTTATAAATTATGAAAAAATTTTGATTCAAATATTACCGCTAGCAAGTTGTCACCGTTACGTAACTAGAGTTGATCGATGGCAAATGTGTTCACGTCCCAACTTAATTTATGTATTGTACGGCACGTTAAATGTGGTGCATGTGTTTACATACCTCTACTCTAAGTTTGACAAAATCAGATATCAGATGTAAATAATCTTTTTTTAAAAAAATTAACATACGGTACTCTTTAATAATATTATTATTATGTATAATTATTAATTGACTAATTAAAATAATAAAATAACTAAAATAATTTTATGTAATAATAATATTATTATGTATAATTATTAATTGACTAATTAAAATAATAAAATAACTAAAATAATTTTATGTGTATAAATTTTATATATTAGTAATATTTTTTTATATATATATCTTCTATGAAATTTAGAAAATTTATAAAAAATATCCCTAAAAATTATTTTTCAATTTTTAACATCCAATTTAATTATATATATATATATATGTATGTATATGTGTGTGTGGTACTAATTTATTGCACATATTTAATAAATTTAAAAATATGATAATTCTTTTGTATTTGAGAATTATTATATATTACAATAATTTTTTTAGATTTTATATTAATAATTCTTATATTTTTGTTCAATTTTATAAACATAACATGTAAAATATTTAATTTATAAATTCTCATTTATCAATCAATCAATCAATCACATATTTATTTATATATTTAATATTTAATTATTTTATTTTATATTACTAATTAATAATTAATAATTAAAAATACAATATTTTAAACTCAAATATATATTTTAATATTTTTAAATTATTAAATTATACCTCCAATAATTTAAAATGTAATAAAAAATTAGAGTGAGTTTTTAACATTGAACTATTTTTCCAAATTTAATGAGTGAGTCTTACAATACCTATTCAATATCATAGTTATAATAATTGAAACACATTTTTTTCTTAAAAAAAAAAGAAATAGAAAAAATTAGAGTTGAAATATGTATTTTTATTATTTTTAAATATTAATATTTACCAAACACAATTTAAAATTTATATATATATAATTTTATAGCACTGTATAGATGTTTATATTTAATTTATAAGTATTATTATAGCACTGTCGGGTTATATATGTTTAAATGGAACAAATTATATTAGACACGAGGGAAAAAATTGACTATCATTTCAATTTTGTGCAACAAATTAGAAATGTGTAATAAATTAGCACCAAATTTATATATGTTTATCAAATTAAATTTAATGTTAAAAATTAAAAAATGACTTTTAGAGGTACTTTTGTTAATTTTTTTTAAAATTTAGGGAATATATTTGACAAATATTACTAATATATAAAACTTATATACAAAGTTAGTTTAATCATTTTATTATTTTGATTAATCAACTACGGTAAAATAAACAATATTACTGTTGAGGAATATTATTTGTTAATTTTAAAAATTTTTTATTTATGTGTTATTTCGTCAAACTTCTGAGGAGGTATGTGAAAATACCTCGTTAAATATTCACATTTAATTTTTATATATTTTTAAATTGAAAATATAAAATATTTTTAAATATATAATTTATTAGTATAATGCAGTTAAAACTTCTAACTCTCATCCCCTCCAATATTCAACAACACATTCATTATTGTTGACTATTTGCTTTTTCTACTTACTAGTTGGATCCATCAAATATGAAATTGTAATAATTAATACTTTATATTTGGAATTGAAATATGAAATTTGTAAGATAAATAATGTGTTGGACAGTATTAAATTAACAATATATAAAAATAAAAAATTATTAAATATGTAGCATTTATTTATTAATATATATATATACACACACTGTTAGACCCTTAATATTGAGGTACGTAGCAATGCGTAAAAGCGTGCAACATGTAAGAGGTTTTAGCCTTAACTCTTGCATGGTGATTGCGGGAAAAAAGTATAAGGCAATGCTCTCGGTGATTTGAGACGAGGGCATGGAGGAGACGTGCGATGGACTGTGTATGGGTTCCAACGATACAGAGGTATCATTTAACCATAATATTGGTAGATGAACTTGTCGATATACACCCAGTGGGCCCGTAACATGAGATATAGCGGGAAAGGTACAGGCACTTAGAGAATGAAGCTGAGTTGTACAATGGGTGCTAAAGAAAAAGATGCGGGTGAGAACAGTTGTAGGCTGAAAGTTGGTGAATTCAAGACAGTGATGGGTGTACTTAAAAAGGCCGAATGTGGAGTCTACTTTCTAGAAGGGTGACTCTTATCTTGGTGAGATGTCAATATAAGATCACTATCCAAGTAAAGATATAGAAGATCCTGAAAACAAGAGAAGTGATTGAAGTGGGACTCTTCCAAAGCTTCTTCATCAAGTAATTGGACATGGTCAAATTACTAGGTGGCAACTTGTGAGTAGTTTTAGTTGCCTATATGACCAGAGATGTTGGTTGTACCTTGTAACTATAAATAGAATGGTGAAAGTTTCATTTGATACAAGAGTTGAATTGAGAAAAATTCAAGTGAGTTAAGTCATTTGATAGCACTAGTCTTGTAATTCTGTTTTTTGAAGAGAAATAAATAAAAAGTTGAAGGGTTTTGCCTTTGTAAATTATTGTGTGCTTGTGTTCTTTATGCATTAAGAAAGAAAAGAGGTAATCCTCCATATTACGAAAAATTTGGGTGTTTTGGTTAAACAAGGTTTAACACATTGCAAGGTTGCCGCATAAAAGAAAGTCTCCTGTAATAATTGGAATCAGAGCACAATTAGCTCATATTCTCTTTTCAACCTTTCTTTAAAGCACAAGAATGTCGGAGAGAGACATTGAAAGATAGGGTGGTACAGTTGGAATGAATTGTGGGATTCGTGCTACCACATGCGAAATTGTTGGCGGTTCAGGCAGAAATCAATGCTGTTGAGATTATCAATCTTTAACAACAATTGAAGAATTTTGCCAATTAGTTTACGGAGAAACTCAGACTATCCTTAGAGGATGTGGCATCATTGGTGGGAACAATGAGGTCGTGGCTAGTAGATTTTGAAGGCGAGGTCGAAATGTTGAAACGCGTGATAAAAGACATTCCTACACCCTCAAAGACAGGTCTTTCGAATATTAAGGTGTAGAAACCTAAGAACTTTAGTGGGTCTTACAACGCAAAGGAGTTAGAGAATTTCTTTTGGGAAATGGAGCAGTATTTTAAGGTAGCTCATATACCGGTGGCCGAGCAAGTTACTATAACTAGCATGTATTTAGAGGGAGGTGGTAAGTTATGGTGGCGGGCTCGACTACAAGAAGATGTTGATGCACTACGACCACTTATCGATATATAGGACTTACTCAAACGAAAGCTGAGAGTCAATTCTTCCCTTGCAACGTAGGGTGGCTTACGAGAAAAAAATTAAAGAGACTTAAACACTCTGGAGCAGTGCGAGAGTATGTGAAAGAATTCAGTTCATTAATGTTAGACATTAAGAACATGTCGGATAAGGACAAACTTTTCAATTTCAATTTCGGGTTGCAACCATGGGCATAAACGGAACTGTAAAGGCAAGGGATGAGAGACTTGACTAATGCCATCAGAGTGGTGGATAGTTTAGTGGATTACAAGTTCGGGACCACTTCTCCTACTAAACAGAGAAATATTAAAGACAAGAAAAAGAAGGTTAGTGTGTCCAAGGGTGAAGGTCGAAGGAAAGTAGTAGAATCTAGTCGAAGAAGTAAATCACCAATGAGGCAAGAAAGGAAAGGCTTGGCATGCTTTATTTGTAACAGTCCCCATCGAGTTAGAGAATGCCTGAAGTGCAGCAAGCTTAATGCCTTAGTAGCTGAGGATAAGACACTAAAAATTGACGAAGGCATATCGAAGCTTAACCCTTTACAGCAGCAGTACTACAATGTGCTACGGATAGATGACTCTTATCAGGGTCTAATGTACACGACAGTGAAAGTAAATGAGCATAAGATTCTGGCGATGTTAGACACAGGTGCTACCAACAACTTCCTTGCACCACGAGAGGTATAAAGACTTGGGTTGAAAGTTAAAAGATCATCGTGTGCCGTGCGAGCTGTGAATTCGTCGAATATGGTTGTGCAGGGCATAGCCATAAGTTCTTTGTGGGTGGGTAATTGAGAAGACAATGTATGTTTTTCTGTTTTACCACTCGAAGATTTCGACTTAATTTTATGGATGAAATTTATGGTTAGATCTATGGTATATGAGATGCCATAAATGCATAGTCTATTACTTACGGGAAAGACTCCTAAACTCGTGCCTTGTGAGTTTTTAGAGAATAGGAGGACAAGACCATCACTTCAACCTACCATTCAATTTAAGAAGGAGATGAAGAAGTGGGAGATTTCTTACATAACGACACTTGTGGAGATCAAGCCCGATCAGGTTGTAGAGTTGCATGTCGAATTGTTGATGTTTTAAATGAGTTCGAGGACATAATGCCACTCGAGTTCTCGAAAGAGTTACCCCCTAGAAGTGCAATTGATCACTACATCGAGTTGAAACCTGGTGCAAGACCCTCTGCATAAATTCCTTATCGGATGTCACCATTGGAGTTGGCGGAGTTGCGAAGGCAATTGGATGAGTTGTTGAATGCGGGGTATATCCAACCCTCAAAAGCTCCATATAGCACACCGGTATTATTTCAGAAGAAGCAAGATGGGTTGCTGCGGATGTGCGTAGATTATTGTACACTGAATAAGGTCACGGTGAAGAGCAAGTACCTTATCCCCTATATTGCTGACTTATTCGACTGATTGGGCAGCGCATCTTACTTCACAAAATTATACTTGCGAGCAGGTTATTGGCAAGTGAGGATTGCCAAGGGAGACGAGGCAAAGAAGACGTATGTGACTAGTTATGGATCATACGAGTTCTTGGTGATGCCATTCGGACTTACCAATGCACCGGCGACGTTTTGCAATCTCATGAACGATATGCTCTACTAGTTTCTAGATGAATTTGTGGTTGTCTACCTAAACGATATTATGGTGTACAGTGAAACATTCAAGGATCATCTTGAGCACCTAAGGAAAATGTTCTCGAAGTTGAGGGAACACAAGTTATTTGTCAAGAAAGAGAAATGCGAATTTTGTAGACAAGAAGTGATGTTCTTAGGGCACTAGATCAGCCATGGCAAAATACGCATGAATGAGGGGAAAGTCAAGGCGATACTTGACTGGACCGCACCAAAGAAGATACCTGAACTACAATATTTTCTCGGGTTAGCTAACTATTATTGGAAATTAATTGTGGGATATTCTAAGAGAGTAGGCACACTAACAGATTTGTTGCGAAAATATCGGAAATGGGAGTGGACCGAAGCATGTCAACAAGTATTCAAGGATATCAAAAAGGGTGGTATCTTCCGAGCTTGTATTGAAGCTATCGAAATTCAAAAAACCTTTTGAGTTGCACACAGATACATCGGATAAAGCCATTGGTGGCTTGCATATGCAAGAGGGATATCCAATTCCGTTCGAGAGTTAAAAGCTAAGGGATGCTGAGTAGTGGTACACAACCCATGAGAAGAAGATGGCAGTACTGGTTTATTGCCTAACCACGTGGAGGCATTATCTCCTTGGGACATGTTTCGCTGTGATGACAGATAACGTGGCGAACACGTATTTCAAGTCACAGAAGAAGTTGTCTCCAAAACAAGCAAGGTGGTAAGAGTTCCTTTCTGAGTTCGAGTTCGCATGGATATACAAGCCAAGAAGGCAGAATTAGGTGGCAGATGCTCTCAGCTGAAAAGAAGTATAAGGCTATATGGCAACTCTAACATCTGTCGAGTCAAATTTTCTTAACAAGGTGAGACAGCAAGTTCATGAAGATAAAACCTATTGTTGACTTCACGACGAGATTCAAGACGGACTTGTGCAAAGATTCTGGGTGAAAGATGACTTGGTGTATACATGTGGAGGAAGATTATATGTTCTTAGTGATGGAGACCATAGGAAGACACTCTTAAGAGAGACACACGACCTTCAGTGGGTCGGTCATCAGAGGGTTGAACGGATGATGGCGTTGTTGAAGCGTTCATATTATTGGCCCAAGATGAAAGAAGACATACGGACGTATGTGAAGACTTGCCTAATGTATCAACTAGACAAAACAGAAAAGTAGAGACCCGTAGGTTTGTTACATTCATTGCCAGTTCTAGAGAAGCCATGGCAATTCGGTGTCGATGAATTTTATTTTGGGTATGGAAAAGGCGAATGGGTTCAAGTCGATCTTGGTAGTGTTAGATCGATTCTCAAAGTACGTGATTTTCATACTGACACCGCATGCTTGTAATGTTGACACGGTAGCAGAGTTTTTTTAGAAGTACGTGGTCAAATACTTCGGAATTCTAGAAGATATTGTAAGTGATAGAGACGTTCGTTTTACAAACAGGTTTTAGACGACATTATTTAATTTAATGAGGACAGAGTTGAAGCTTTTCACTGTCAATCATCCTTAGACTGATGGGCAAACAGAGAGGGTGAATGTAGTACTCGAGGAATACTTACAGCATTATGTAACGGCAAGCTAGATGAATTGGGTAGATTTGCTTGATAGAGCCTAATTTTGCTACAATATCCACCATTTCTCGGCAACAAGAATGAGTTCAGCGAAGTTGGTAATGGGGCAGCAGCCACTAACACCTCATGAAGTGACGAAACAAGCTAGTGGTTTGAATGTCTAGCGGCGTACAGGTTTGCATGAGACAAGTAAGAAATGTTGGAATAAGCGACAGACAACTTGGCCAAGGCATCTCAATTCATGAAGAAGTATGCAAACGCGAGGTGTAGGTCACTAGAGTTCAACGTGGGTGACAAGGTGTTATTCAAGTTGACACGCCAAATATGGAAAAAGATAAGTAGCAAAGCGGTACATCGTGGGTTGGTCCCAAGATATGATGAGCCCTTCAAAGTTGTTGAAAGAGTGGGAAGAGCAGTATACCAGTTAAAGCTACATGAGAGATTGAAGATACACCCTATAGTTCACGTGAGCTTCCTTAAGCATTTTCACGAAAACTTGGTTGATGATGGGCACCAACATGCCAAAAGAGCACCTCCTATCATTCGCAAGTAATACGATAAGAATATAGAGATAATCCTTGATTGGCGAATAATGGGATAAACCAAGAAGAACCAAAGAATGAAATATTTGGTTCTATGGAAAGGCGGCAACATGGCAAATGTTAGTTAGGAGCAGGACACCTCTTTGTGGCAATTCGAAAATGAAGTTAACGTACTTAGACACTCTTCTAATAAGGATGTTAGGCTCTTCTGGTGGGGGTGGTTTGTAAGACCTTTAATATTGAAGCGCATAGCAACACGTAACATGGAAGAGGTTTTAGCCTCAACTCTTTCATGGTAGGTTGTGGGAAAAAAGCATGAGGCAATACTCTCGGTGATTTGAGATGAGGGCATGGAGCAGAGGAGCGACGGACTGTGTATAGGCTCTTACGACGTAGAGGTGTTATGTGACCATAATGCTTACAGACGAATTTTTTGACATACACCTAGTGGGCCCGTAACATGAGATGTAGTGGGAAAGGTACAGATACTTAGAGAATGAAGCTGGGCTGTACAATAAGTGACTAAAGAAGAAGATGCGAGTTAAAAGTTGGTGAATTCAAAACAGTGGCGAGTATACTCAAAAAGGCTCAACGTAGGGTCCACTTTCTAGAAGGGTGACTCTTGTCTTGGTGAGGTGTTAAGATAAGATCACTATACATGCGGAGATATAGATGATCCTGAAAATAAGAGAAGTGATTAAAATGGGACTTTTCTGAAACTACTTCTTAAGTAGTTAGATATGGTCAAACTACGAGGAGACGATTTGTGAATAGTTTTAGTTGCCTGTACAATTAGTGATGTTGATTGTGCCTTGTAACTATAAATAAAATAGTAAGAGTCTCATTTGACATAAGAGTTGAATTGAGAGCGATTCAAGTGAGTTGAGTCATTTGAGAGCACTAGTCTTGTAATCATATTCTTTGAAAAGAAATAAAGAAAAAATTGAAGAATTTTATCTTCGTAAATTATTATGTACTTGTATTCTTTACTTTGTGCATTAAGAAAAGAAAGAAGTAATTTGTCATATTGCGAAAAATTTGGGTGCGTTGATTAAATGTGGTTATAAAATTGTTGCATAAAAGAAAGTCCCTCGTGACACACACAACTTTAGGTAGGTGTACTGTTTTTTTTTTAATTATGGTACATAAGAAAAATAAAAATAATATTAATGTCTTAAATTACTATTCCAAATAAATAATGCAAAAAAGTTAATAATTATTTAAAATATTACATTTATTTATTTGTATAATGTATAACACATAAATTAATACACAAATTTTCTAAGTTTAGCATTACTAATATGAAAAGGATAAGTTCGTTTAAACATAAAATATATGCTTAACAACTTTATTTTAATTTAAAGTAACACAAATAAATAAATAGTACTATCTAATGCATTAAAATCTAAATAATATATTTATTTTTATTTTTATTTTTATTATTTTTTCTCTTGTTATATTTTTTATTATTCAAAAAATAATTATATTTTTGCTATAAAATTATTTTAAGATAACAAAAACATAAAAAATACAATATTCGAATAATAAAATTTAATACAATATTCACACATATATAGATAAATACTTTTGCAAGTATGTTTTGGTTATTTGTATTATTACAATATTCGAACAATAAATTTACCAAACACATATAAATACTTTTAAAACTAATAATACTTTTACAAATAAGATATATCAAACATATTTATTCTCTTTTAAGATAATTATTTCTTTAATACGATAAAAAAACATATTATTTTATAATCTATAGCAATCTCAAATTGACTTTTAAAAAAATAACTGCAAGCTATTTGTCCATAATGGTTGACAAAAAACACCATAACTCATAATTCAAAAGAATTTAAACTAAACCGCACGATTTGTTAAGCTCTGCATGGTAATAGCAACATGGATTGTAGTACCAGAGTTAATCCACTAAGCATCATGAGAAAGATGAAATAAATCAGATTCAAAACACACTAAAGAAATGAGAGTACCTTTCTTTTCTAGCCACTTCTTGCACTGAGGAAAATCCTTCTTCATATGCCCTTTCATCTTTTTGTAGAAGAAACACTTGATGACACTCCTTTTAACTTCATTAAGCTGTCCCTTTCCTTTATTGGTTAGCTTCCTTGAATGAGTTACGATATCAACACTTTCAATCTTTTCAGCATTCAATCTCCCCTCCTTTTATACACACATGGTCATAAGTTTATTAACTGACCACTAATCCTTATGTGTGTTATGGGATATATGGAAAGTTCCGTATTCAGATGGGACTGAGTTAAAGATCAAATGTACCAAAAAAGACTCACAAATCTCAACCTTAAGAGTCTTGAGTAGGGTGGCTATATCCTTAATCTTCATGATGTGTTCGCGCACCCCTTTAGTGCCAAGGTGCTTCTTCGATGCAATTCCTCCATAAGAGTGGCAGCGAAAGCCTTATGTGAAAATTCAAACTGTGCCTCCACAGCCTTCTGATAGTCATTGACTTTCTCACAATCAGGAATCAAGCTACGTATACTCTTTATCAATGTGAGACTTTCTAATTATCATGCTCAAACGGTTGGATCCCTCCCACCGTTCAAATGATTTTTTTCTCAGTAGAGTACTCGATTCCTTAATAGCGGAAGGCTTATCTACCCACAATGCCAATTCAAGGTCCATGCACCCTAAAGTACGAAGAATTTCTCCTTCCAATCCTAATAATTATCACCTTTAAGCTGAGGGCATGCAAGGGGCATCATAGTTTGGAATAATTAAATTTTCTTCGAACAAATAAACAATCTTACGTTACAACATAAATAATACATTGATATTGGAAATTTAATCATGTAAATAAATCCAATAAAGAATTAAAACATCATTATGATTTCCCTGTGGGAAAAAATCATAACATTCATATAATTCTTTGCAATATTTGTAATGAGACTATTTTCTTAAAATTACAGGCTTGTAGGGTACAAATAATTTCAATAAAATTAATAACTATCTCATTCTAATTAATTAAACCATAAATTTGAACAATTTTCCTGTAGGGCATATTGTCATAGTTTTACCTTATATTTAACTACAATCATTGTTGTCTACAAATGTGATTGAATTAAAATTTAATATCACTATTATACTAAAGATGTTGTGGCTACTCTTTAACATATTCTATTAGACATCAAATATTTTAACTTATAGCATAAACATGACATTAAAATTTCATGCTTAATTAATAAAAAGTATACAAGCCCTAAGAGTAATTATTGATTGAATTACAACTAAATATCATGTAAATAACAAACTTTTAAAGCTCAAATGACCAAATTACAATTCTAATTAATTGCATTT
>JAXCLQ010000013.1:5150441-5191057 GCA_035584115.1 Cedrela odorata | reverse complement strand
ATTACAACTAAATATCATGTAAATAACAAACTTTTAAAGCTCAAATGACCAAATTACAATTCTAATTAATTGCATTTGTAATGAAGGATTCAACACGCTTAGAAGCCTAAAAGCCCTTATAAGTCCACAATGACAAACACAAATATGATCTCTGCACACTTTTGCAGAGATCAAAATTGGGTCCGAAAACTACACATAGTTTTTCAGTGATGGAGCTTTTCCTTTTGCACTCGAAACTGTATGTCATTGTTGGGTGGCTATAGCTTCAAAACTACATGTCGTTTTAGCCATCCTTTTCTTTGGGCGGAATTTACAATAGGATACTTGACTAATATATAATTAGTTACGAATTCAAAAATTAAAAGTGTAATATCTCCCTTATTAGATGTCCGTTTCTGATGATTCAAAAGCAGTTTTCACACAATTTCACAAGGAATTTAATCATCTAATTTATTTTAACAAAATAATTTTGCAAAAATTAAATATGAAAGAATTTTTAACTTTATGTATGGAAACATACAAGCATGGATAGCAATAAAAAAACAAAAAATATATAAATAAATAGAAGGTTATACACACACATATATAGATAAACACTCATGTAAAATTAATTTTTTTTTTTTTTAAAGAGTATGTATGTTTTGGTTATTTGTATTATCACAATATTCAAACACATATAATTACTTTTAACACTAACAATACTTTTACAAATAAGATTTATCAAACATATTTATTCTCTTTAAAGATGATTATTTCTTTAATACTATATAAGCGAATTATTTTATAATCTATAACAATCTCAAACTGACTTTTAAAAAAACATTGCAAAGCTACCAAAGAATCCATAGGGGTCGACAAAAAACTATGTAACCTGTAATTCAAAAGAATCCAAACTAAATTGCACACTGTAGTTTGGATTTAAGATTTATTTGGGTTGGGTTGGGTTGGGTTATGTTAGAATTCATAATCCGAATTTATTATGGACCAAATTCAATTTCTTTAACCCGAATAATATAACCGAAATCAAATAAATAATAATAATAATGAGGTAATGCCTGCTAGTAATGTTAGATCAATTCTATTATCTTTACGCGGAAAACTCAAGCGAAAAAAGATGGATTACCTCTTGCCATTGCAATTGTTTAGATCCTTGTTCAATAAGATCGACACGTTTCCAGTCTCTCAAAACCCGAACGCAGTACTTGATGGTAATACATGCTTTTTATGTTTTTGAGACCAAAGACCCTATTTCAGAAAACTAATGCTATCCCTTCTCCCATCATGAAGAAATCTTTATATAAAGAAGTTAATAGAAATTTCTCTCCCAAAAATATCTACCCTTAAAATTACCGCCAAAATAATATAAATAATAATAATAATAATAATAATGAGGTAATACTTATTAGTAATGTTGGATCAAATCTAATATATGATGATATCATGTTATTAGTTGTTAATATAAAATTAATGATATCGTGATTTATGAAGTGAATTTTTGATAATGATTAAAATTATTGAAATGTCAATTCAATTTATAGATAATAAAATAGTGAAATGAATTTAGACTTATTAAGAATCTAGAAAAATGTACGTAAATATACTTATAATTAAATTAAATAATTTTTTATAAAAAATTTGATTTAAGCTAAACAAGATTGATATTTTCGTTAAGCGAATTGATACGTGAAAAACACAGATCAATACAAATAGAGAAAATTGATATCTTTACCAACTAAATCGATATACTTGAAGAAGGTCAATACTTAAAATAAGAATAGATCGAAATCTTGCAAGTCAATAGTTTTAGATAAAATTACTAAACTAAACGGATTGATACTTGGAGGAAGCAGATTGATACGTTTAGAGAAGATTGATATTCAAAATTCAGAAAATCGATATTTAGCATTGTAGAGAGTTAAAAAATAATTACAAATCAAACCAGATCAATATCTAAAACAAAAGATATTGATACTTTAGATTCTAGAGAGTTCAAAAATATTTATGAAGTGAATCATATTTATATCTAATTTAAAGAGATCGATACTTCGCCAACCCAAGAGTTCAAAAATAATTATAAGGCAAACTAGATTGATACATGTGTTAAATAAATTGATACGAAGTAAGTTAGAGACTTTAGAAATATTTACGAACTAGACCAGATCGATACGTGAAGGAGAAATGATTGATATTTGGGATCCAAGACAAGCTCATAATCAATTTACGAACAAACAGATCGATATACTGCCAGAACAGATCTATACTTTTTGAGGTTTTAAAACTCAACAATAGCTTATACAATATTTATGACAGACACTTAATACCCTAAATAAAGTCGTTGGATAAAAAGAACTTCACAAAGAGAATAAGTATAATTATTTTTAGTAAGAGAAAATTATTTGTACAAATTTATTGATATATTAGCTTTAGTGTGAGAACCTTAAACATAGAAATACACTTGTGTATTGTATTGAGCTTATCTTCATTCGAATCAAACAAAGAGCGTAATGAGTTTTGTTTATCTTCATTCGAATCAAACGATAAGCGTAATGAGTTTCTCCTCACCCTTGAAAAAAGAAATGTAAAATTGTCCTTCACTTTAAAAGAAATTGTGTTGAATTTTACTTTACCCATTGGAATAAGGAAATAGTTGAATCTCCGTGATAAATAAAACTGAGAGAGTGAACGTAAGTGAATATTTTTGAATGTGTTTACTATTTTTCTCTTCACTTTTTTACTCATTACATTTATAAAAAAGAAAAAGAAAAGGAAGTAAAAAGATGAAGGACACGTTTCCGTCTCTCGAAATCGCAATGCAGTACTTGATGGTATCACATGCTTTTTATTTTTTTGAGGCCAGAGACCCTATTTCAAAAACTAATGCTATCCCTTCTTCCGTAAAGAAGAATACTTTATATACAGAAGTTTATGAGATTTTCTCTCCCCAAAGTACTCACCCTTAAAAATAGGAGATGATGAGTCGTAATTCTTCAAAACTGTTGCGCACGTATTTCTCTTCTTTATTTTACAAAACATAATATATATATATATATATATATGTAGACACACACTTAAGATAAATAAATTAAATAAAATATATATACAAAATATGGGAAACAATTAACAAAATAAGGGAAACGGTTAACAAGTAACCCAAATAAAACCAAACATTGGTTTGGTTGATTTGGATTGTTCAATAATTTAGATTAGGTTGGGTTGAAAAATAGTTAACCTGAATTTTTGTTGGTTTGGGTTAGTACTAACCCGACCCAAACCGAAGCACACCCATCCTTGCTTGTCCATTGAGATCATTGTTATTGCCCATAAAATCTTTGTCAACCAGAACACAATCGTGCCATTACCTTCAAAATTTGAGTTTTCATGTAATGGTATAAGTGAGTTAAAAATTTAGTCACTACATAACATTATTATCAAATGACAATGAATATACTATCATCTCCGCTCTCTTCACGATTTATATAATGGTAGTAGTAATTCACTTTTATCTCGTAATTTATTAATAATATTTTATAGTGTCTAAATTTTTAATTATTACGTGTTAAATAATTAACTTTATTAATATAAAATTTATGTAATTATCAACTAATTAATGACAGATCAAATATCAAATAAATTAACATTTTAAATCTAGTATTACTGTTACAAAATAATACTAAAGAATATATGCAAAAGTAACAAAAAATAATAATTTATCTTTTGTAACTTTCATAATGGCCCATGCAAAAAAGACCCAAGCCTTGCAGTCCTCCCCCTCAACCCGGGTTTATTAATTTGTGGAGTAAACACTTCACTATATTAGACTATCCAATTTCATCCCTTACTCAAATCACCGATATATCAAAATCCCCAGTAACTAACTGCATTCACTAACTAAATATCCAACGGAGACAAAATGCATAGAAAAGCCAATTCATCTAATTTCATGAGACAGCTCGACCTCTTCTTGAACTCATACAGTATTTAATAAATAATTAGAAACTTAATTAAAAGGCCCCACTTAAGAAATTTTTGACAAAGTTGTTGAACAATCCTGAATTTTCTATTTGTAGCACATGGGAAGTGTTTTCTTTCTACAATTTCCAACCTTGTCTTCTTCCCTAGAAGCCTGCCAAACCAATCAGATAAAAAAAAAAAAAAAAGTCACGAGATTCTTATCTTCACAACTAATTGTATTAATTAACACTTAAATAAGTAGAATTTATAGTTGATTTATGCTTCATTTAGTATGAAGATATGGTAATTTTTAAGACAATTGTCATTGAATAATAAAAAAATATTATTTAATATATTCTTAATTTTATTTTTAAAATACAATAGAAATATCATAATTTTAAATAAAATATTATACATAAATAATAATAAATGAAGTTGTTGAATAGAAGTGAAGTTAGTGTAAGATTCTTATTCTTACTCCTTGAGTTCAGTAGCCATATGCATTGCAGCCAGCCAAATAAATGACAATAAAATTTAAAGCAGCAGATTGAAGTTTGATAGAAGAAATTGAAATGTCTTTAATTTCAACAGTATATATATATTTACCTGTTTAAGTGGTGAAAGATTTACTGTTTTCTCCACATCTAGGGTCACTCCCTTGAGCAGTTCCATCTTCTCCTTTCTGTTCTCTGAGTACAATTTCTGTACGGGCAGGCGCCATAGATCATAATCGTTAAGGAATTTCAATGCTCTTAATATGAAGCAATTAAGATAATTAATTATCATAGATAGTTAACGAACCAAACAATATATCATGTTTTCTTATTTACAATCAAGAAAATAATCAACTATTAAATGAACTATTAATAGTTGATGTTTACAATCAATAAAAGAATCAACTATTAATTCTTGGAATAATGGAAGTAGACTATCAAATAATTGAAGATTTGATGCTATAGTAACCAATTTTTTCGATAATTTATGTATATATATATATATGATTGTGTAATATATTATAGTTATTTTATATCATGTACATATTTATGATATATGTGTATTTATTTTATTTATGTTTAATTAAAATTAAGGATATGATATACCTTTGAAAATATGCCATGGTCTTAACTTGTGATGATGATCACATATATGAGAGTCAATACATAACAACATATTTTTTAAATGTTTTCGGTTGTACAACAGTTAATTATAGGATTAACTGATTCGGATAGACCGATATACAATCTGATCAGTTCTACAAGTTAGAGGGCGATTGATCTCATCAATCACTTATGTTTAACATTATGACAGTTGTGTAGGTGTATATAGTAATATGTTCACTGAACTAACCACCTAAGAATTACTCGATGGAGAGTTTTTTCTACTGTCAACGAGTAAATCTCATGGTGATAATTGCGTAATAAATATTATTCCTTGACCTAAGATCGTCATAGTGACTTACAGGAAACTCATTATATTTTGGCCTTAGACGCATTGGTTATAAGCTAGCTAGAAAGAGGTTTAGATATAGTCAAGTATCGGCAAAGTCTGTGAACGATTAACATAGAATTCTCTACCTTCGGAAAATGAAGTGAATACATAGTTGTCAACAATATACTAGCTTAGGAAATTCTTGGCTGAGGTATCAAAGTTGGATAATTTAGAAATGAGATTATAATTTTATTTATGAGCTACGAGATTATTATCTGACACATAAGGATGGACTAAAGGTGGCTTGATAGTATGATCCATACTATTGGGTTTAGTCTGAAGTATTAGTACGGAGAAAAGAATGAGTTACACAGTAATTGTCACTTACAGGTTCGATAAGAATTCGTTCAGTTCATATCATCCAGCCATCAAGGAGCATTGTTAGACGCCAATCTCGATTAACGGGAGAGTTTGATTTGTCGTTATTTAGAAATGATTCTAAATAAAAAGGGATCTGTTACCGGCTTGACATCGAACCTACTAGTCGTACTCACATGAGTTAAAGTATTAAAATGTTAATGAGTGTCGAGAATATTATATTTTTGACTGAGGGATTTTTTGGAATACATTTGACTAGTATCAGATATATTTGCGAATTAATTTCATGGTTGGATTTATTGAAGTTAAATATTATTTATTTTATGAAAATAAATAATAAAAGATTATAAATTAATTATAGATTAATTAATTAGATTAATAAATTCTAATAATGTCAATTTTGTAATTATAATTTAATTAGATTAAACTTTATATATATATATATATATACACACATGTGGATTTTAATTATATTATGAATATTAATAATGTTTGTGTTGCTTTTTGATGTGTATATAGTGTATGCAATAGTGCTCTAAACAAAGCAAGGTAAATGGACATTTGAGAAAAATGTGTTTGTGTTTGACATGAACAAAACAAGCTTAGCCACGGAGTATTTCATTCCAACAAAATAACTCATTTACATGCCCGGAATCCACACCAATAGGAGAGAAGCTATTGTTGAATTCTAAAATCGGATTACAATATCTGAGATGAGGTATGTTCCTAAAACTAATTTGTTTTAGTTTATATATAACACAGAAATATCAATTTATGGGTTTGATCAAACTTCAACATGCATGAAAATTTCAAAATGCTTCCTGCTGTGCTTGTGCGTCTTAGGAAAAATAATGCATGTCATTTTAATTCAAACCTACACAAACAAGACTTGATGTTTTTGTCTAATGTAATTGTACTGTCTGTTAACTGTTAAGCCTGCCTACAAAAAAAATTATGTAACTAAGGATCAAATAAAGTATGGCCAATACACTTCCATTTTGCATGGCACTACACTATAGACCAACACCAAAAATGTTGTTAAGAAATTAAAAGCAAAATCTTCAATGGTGAAATCATTTTTTTAACATGATTTTCTTGGATAACCTAATAAACAACATAAATTAAGATCAGGGTTAAATAAATTAATAAGGAAAACTTATATCAACAATATCATTGAAGAAAAAATCAGGAACGATGTTGAAATTCTTGGACGTCGCTAAACCAGTCAGCGCCCGCAGCTGCGATGCCGATTACGGCAGCATAAGATGTTCAATACTCTCCAGCTTAGCCATCTTCACCGGGAGTCGTTTCCAAAATTTTCTTTGAGTAGAACTAAAACTCAAGCTACTAATTACCATACAAACTTAAGCATTCCCAAAGTGCCTAAATCGGGACAATCAAGAATTATCAACAAACATACAATCTTCCAAATCATTATAAGATGACCATAAAAAGATGTGTGCTTTATTAATAATTTTTGAACGGGTCTAAGGTTAAATGCATGTAATCAAAAAATTTTAAAATGGAAGAACACGAATATATCTCCAGATTTTTACTGAAATAATAAATAAAAATATACTTTGATCATTTGTAAAAGATAGGCCCTTAGTAGGGACCTATTCGTTAATTTTCTATTTTTAAATTTAAGAGAACAGTTGCCTAATAACTATGCAACTGAAGCACAAACAAGGGCGCAGCACCAATAAGCAGCAGCAAAGCCTAAAATATAGCGGTATTTTAAGTTGATAAGGAAAAAACGTTTGACCTATATATTGTGCATTTGAGCAAGAAAGTAAGCCAAACGTCTCAGTTGGGCAAAGATTTTCATCCATAAATAATCACTTTTTGTCGTAGACTAGCCATGAGATCTATATAGCATATGTCCAATTTCTAGAGGCACAAGTTCCCATAAAAAATAAAAATAATAAATATAGAAACAATTAAACACATTTTCCTGGATTTAATATATTCTTGGTTGGCATGAATTTAAGAAGATGAAAATTCATAATTTTAATTGTTTTAATTATGTCCTGACTTTATATATATATATATAAATATTTATGTTTGTATAAATTTTAATTTAATTAATGTGTAATGTTATGTGACTAAGAATCTTTACTAAAAATTAATTATTTAGCCATTTAACTTGAGATAAATATAGTACATAAACAAGCAGATCATGTAACCAAGTAATTCGTGCTTATGAGAATATATGTCAATTTAAAAGAAATGGTACTGTAGGTAGCATTTTCTTTTACTTTAGTAGTGTAGGCATGAATTTGGCTACCCCTAATGTATTTATAGGAACTGTTTGGTATATGTTCTAGGATATACTTGAAGTCCAATATAACTAGGCCTAGATCAAATTCTCATGAAAAATTGAAGTAATAATTCGAGATCTTACTTGTTCTAAGAAGAATTGACCATAATACAATAAAGGCCTTGGGGGTCATAAGAGCTGAGACCTTTTGGGGTCGACTGCATCTGCCTCGGGTCGGCATTTCAAATATTGATTTCGAGAACCCTTTACGAAGATCTCAAGAGAATTTACCAAAGGTTTCGGGCTTGTTAAATTCGTCTCGGGTGGAGGAAGAGCTCACAGACAAAAGACTTCCGAGACCTCACTACAATTATGTATCTTTGGAGGATTTGTCTCATTCCATATTCTTCCCATATTATTCTACAATTAGGATTCTTAACAAGCAAAACTCTTTACATAGTAACAATTCTAAGCCCAGTAGACATAATCTATGTAAAAAGGGCATGAAATCCCATAAAATATGAGAGTTGGTGCTTATCTAATGAAATCTCCGTAATTCTTGTATGACGACAAACTTGTTTCAGGATTTTATAGAATACTATTATATTTGAAAGACATGAACGTCTATAAAAGATGGAAAAAGGTAATCAGGTAGAGAGAATGAAACTCTGAGATTTCATGCCTATATTCTCATTGATTTTTTCTCATCAATATAAGTAAAATCATGACTTAAGCATTGGAGGGTTTTTGCCGGACAACCGACTTTCACCCCCTAAGCTTTCAGTTGTGATTGCATGTTAAGTAAGTAGAGAGAAAATCTATGCTAGTGTACGAAGTCCAGAGGAGGATTTTATCTACATCAACATGAATTATAGTTAGAAAAAGATGCTTTATTAGATTCCATACCCCTTGGCATCAGAATCAATTATAATTTATTAGTAATAATAAAAATTATTTTTCTATTGGTTTTATTGTCTATGACACTAAAATGCTCTATTATTGTAGAAGCATTAGCCTCAAATTGTTTGGATTCATAAAACTAGAATCTTATTTGTTTGTACATATATGTATTGTTTTTTTTTTTTTGCTTTTGCGTATTGACATTTTTAATTCAAGTGAGGAATATCATTTTCTTGAATTATATACTTAGATATACTTAGCACTCTAGCTCATCTAATATATATTCTTACCAATAACAAGAACAACATTAAAATAAGGGAGGCTTGAATATTGGGGGCTCTAGGCTATTTTCTAAAGTGTGACCGTGACCTTTATCGATAAATGATAAAAACATAAAAAAATATTATTTGTTAAAAAATTAAGTCCAAACTTCTTATTTAATTGAAAATATTTTGTTTAGAACAATATTATAGGTTCACAACATTTAGAATCAATATTATTGGCTCATCACAAAGAAAACTAAAATGAAAGGGTTTCCATAAAGAAAAATAAAATAAAAGGGTAATGCTCCTTAGTTACATAGTAGGTAAACGTGGTTTTGTGTGTTATTTTTCGTAAGCTGAAATAACACATAACTAAAGTTGCACATTTTACTCGGGGGCTCCATTTTCCCATGACTCTAACCCCATTTGGGAGAAAATAGGAAAATGGGGAAATGGATGGGGATGATTTTCATCCTTAAATTGAAATAGAGATGGAGATAGGAGAACCTCACCCTATCTCCATTTTTCCATTTCCAAAAAAAAAAAAAACCTCATTTCCCCCCAAAAAAATATTTGCAAAATTTTTTATTATTATTTTAAAATTTAATTATATTTTATTTATAATAAAATATTGTATTTATTTAAAATTTTTAGTAAAACATATAAATAAGAAAATGGGAGAAATGGGGAACTAGGGTTGGGGTTGGGGATGGAGGTATCTCCCTTAAAAATCCCTTATCTCCATTTTCCCCTAAATGGGAAAATGGGTGGGGATGGGGGAGAGTATAGGAAATGGGGATGGGGATGGGAGGACCAACATCCACCCGCATTTCCTCAATGTGAAACCCTACACATAATACCCATAGATTTATATTGTGTAATGGAGATTTGAGGGGAGATGCTGCTAAAATTTATGTGAGTGGAACAAACCATTTAGTTACTAATTCTACATAAACTTATGCATTTTTTGAAAGAGATGTGAAGTAAATCTACATTTCTTGCCTTCAAGAATTCATTGGGTTTGTTAGCATTTGTTATGTTAACTTGGCAAGAATTAGTTAGGTAGCTAAGTGTCTGTTGGTACACGTGGCAAGCTGTAACTAAATAAAACCTTATGATTTGTAGATTGTATAGGTGTGGGAAAAACTGGGAAAATAAAACTTTTCTTCTTTGTTTTCATCTCTCTGGTTTTGCTTATGCTTTCTCATTATTTTTCTTTGCTTTCTTGTGTTGGTTTGTTGTTTGTTCTTTGGTTGAGTTGTAATCTAGAATTAACAATTGGCTAAATCAACAAATAGGTTATTTAAAATTCTCGATTGAGAAATTCACAGACGAAAATGACTTTAATCTCTAGAAGCTGAAAATGAAGCCATTTCTTATGCATGAGGGACTGGAAGAAGCTTTGCTTGAAAAAGATAAAATGTCGACACATCTTCAAGAATTTGAGAAGAGGGAGATTTTGAAGAAAGCTCACAGTGCAATAGTCTTGTCTTTGGGTGATGGTGTTCTTCGTGAAGTATCGAATGAGACTACTGCATTGGCACTCTAGAATAAACTAAAGTCAAGGTACATGCAAAAATCCCTTGCTCATTGTTTGTATTTAAAAAACATCTTTATGCTTTTAACTTAGAAGAAGGTGGATCTATAAGGGAGCATCTAGATAGTTTTAATAAGATCATTCTTGATCTTGAAACCATAGAGATAAAGTTCGAAGATGAAGACCAAGTATTGATGGTCTTAACCTCCTTGCCACCAAGTTATGGATATTTCATGGAAACTTTATTGTATGGAAGGGGTACTATTTCAATGAATGATGTAAAGTCTATTGTGAATTCCAAAGAACTAAGCAAAAAAGAAGATTTGAAAGACTTAAGTGAGGGATTAATGGCAAAAGGAAAACATGAAAAGAAAAAATGGAAAGGAAACAAAGATGCAAGGTCTAAATTGAAGTGCTTTCATTGCCACAAAGGAGGCCACTTCAGGAAAGATTGCCCTAAGAAAAGCAACTCCAAAAAGGAAAAAGGCTCCAACAAACAGGCTGAGGCTACAATTGTCATGGATGAAGACTTCAAAGATGCTTTCTTGCTGATAGCAAAAGAGAAAGTTGAAGGTGAGTGGATCCTTGACTCAGGTTGCACCTTTCACAAGTGTCCATATAAAGATTTGTTTTCAGAATTGAATTTAATCAATGAAGGCAAAGTTTTAATGGACAATGACATAACATGTGATGTAAAAGGGATAGGAAGCATTAGGTTAAACTTACATGATGGAGCATGTAGAGAACTAAGAAATGTAAGATATGTGCCTGAATTAAAGAGAAATATAATCTTTTTAAAAATGCTTGGTGAAATGTGGTGTGTAATTAAGGCTGAAAATGGAGTCTTGAAGGTTGTTAAAGGATTTTAGTGTTAATGAAAGGAACAAGGAAGAATTGTTTGCATGTTTTGAATGAAAATGCTATGACAAAGAAAGTAGAAATTATAATAAGAAGATCTACTGATAAAGCTATGTTATGGCTTCAAAGAGTGGGACATCTTTGGGACAAGAGACTTGTTAAACTCAAGAAACAAGGTCTTTTAGGTGATGATGTACTAGAGGAACTAAGGTTCTATGAAACCTGTGTTCTTGTCAAACACTACATATTTAAGTTTGGTACTAGAATACATAGAACCAATGAGATTTTAAATTACCTACATTCAGATGTTTGAGGTTCATCTCAGGTGACCTCACTAGGTGGTGCTAAATATTTCTTGTTCATAATAAATGATTTCTCAAGGAAGATTTAGTTATTCATCTTGAAACAAAAAGGACCAAGTTTTTGTAAAATTCAAAGAATGGAAGGCAATGTTGAGAATCAGAAGAATAAGATAAGGGTTTTGAGAACTGACAATGGGATAGAGTTTTGTTGTAATATTTTTGATGATTTTTGTAAAAGAAATGGAATTGAAAGACATAGAACAGTAAGGAATACACCACAATAAAATAAATTAGCATGGAGGTTAAATAAAATACTTATGGAAAGGGTTAAATGTATGCTTATGAGTGTAGGATTGTTTAAAATATTTTAGGCAGAAGCTGTGTTAACAACAACACACCTGGTGAATAGAAGTCTCACATCATCACTGAGTTTTAAAACTCATAAGGAGATCTAGTCAGGCAAGCCACCAAGCTTAAATCGCCTAAGAATCTTTGGGTGTACTACATTTGCATATTAAATAAGGGAAGTTAGATCCTAGAGCCATAAAAAGAGTGTTCATTGGCTATCTAGAAGGTGTCAAAGGATACAAGCTTTGATGCCATGGTGGGATATATGGGAGGTGTATTATAAGAGGGATGTTTTGTTCCATGAAGAAGAACTAATAAAGAAGAAAATGGTGACTAGAGTCAATGAAGAAATAAATGAAGAAATTAATAAAGAGACTTCACATGGAATTCAATTTGAGGTGGAGTTATAATAGAAAAAAAAGATAAGGAAACATAACCTATTTTTATATAGTAAGCACTTGAAATTGAAGCATCAAACTCACAAGACTTGAGTGATTACAATCTAGTTAGAGATAGAGAAAGAATATAAATAAAGCCTCTTCAAAGATATGGCTATGCTGATCTCATGGCATATGCCCTATCTGAGGGGAAGAATCTTGAAAATTCAAAACCTGCATCTGTGTAAAAGCTTTAAAGAGTAAAGATTTAGAAAAATGGCTTATAGCCATGGAAGAGAAGATACATTCTTTAAGCGAAAATAACACCTAGAGACTGATTGTTAAATCTGAAGACAGAAAGATAGTAGGGAGTAAGTGGATTTTCAAAAGGAAAGTGGACGAGTCATGCTCAAATGCTACAAGATACAAGGTTAGACTTGTAGTTAAGGGGTTTACTTAAAGAAAGTGGATTGATTTTAATGAAGTATTCTCATCAGTTGTGAGGTATACTTCAATAAGAATTCTCCTTGCTTTAAATGCTGTTTAGACTTAGAATTGGTGCAAATGAATGTAAGAAATACTTTCTTACATGAGAGGCTTGAAGAGGAAATATATGTCTCAACTTGAGGATTTCATAGTGAAAGGGAAAGAACATATAGTCTGTAAATTGGAAAAATCACTCTATGGACTTAAACAATCACCTAGACAGTGGAACATGAGGTTTGATGACTTTATGCACAACAAGGGTTACACTAGAAGCTTGTATGATTGTTGTGTGTATTTTAAAGAGGTTAAAAAGAAATAGATGATTTATCTGTTGATTTATGTGGATGACATGCTAATTGCATGTAAAAATTCAAATAAAATTAATTAGTTGAAAAAGGAGTTAAGTTCTAAAATTGTCATGAAAGATTTGGGATCAGCCAAGAAATATATAGGATTGAAATTAGTAGAGATTAAAAACAGAAAAAGCTCATGCTATCTCACCAGCAGTACCTAATTATGATGCTTTATAAGTACGGAATGAATGATGTAAAGTCTGTTACTATTTATTTTGCACTTCATTTTAAGTTGTCAAGAGGTTAGAATTTGACAACAGTTGTTGAGAAGACTCTGATGGATAAAAAACCATATACAAGGGTAGTTGGCAGTTAATGTATGCCATAGTTTGTTCAAGACTTGATCTTCATGGGAGATCCAAGAAAGGAACATTGGGCTGCTGTAAAATGATAATGAGATACATAAAAGGAAGCATTTGATACAATCTGGTGTATAGAAAAGGAAGCACTGATCTAAGTGATGTTGTGGAGTTTATTGACTCGGATTATGCCTCTGATCAAGACAAAATGAGGTCTCTAACTGGATTTGTGTTTTCCTTATGTGGATGTGTGGTGAGCTAGAAATCCTCCTTGCAGCATGTTATTGCTTTGTCAACAACAGAGGTTGAATATATGACAGCCTTAGAGTCTGTGAAAGAAGCCATATGGCTTAAAAGTTTCGTCTCAGAATTAGGACTGCATCAAAGGTTTGTTACCATCTATTGTGATAGTCAAAGTGCAATTTAGTTGGCTAAACATCATGTGTTTCATGAGATGACAAAACATATTGATATTAGATTACACTTTATCAGAGATGAAATTATAAGTGGAAGAATTAAGTTGCTCAAAGTAGATATTGCTGACAATCCTACTGATATCCTTACAAAAGCAGTCCTTTTTACAAAGTTTAAGCATTGTTTAGATTTGCTTAATCTTAAAGTATCTAATACTTCAAGATGCTGATTGGTGTGTCTGGTATTAGTTTTCTACTTGTGCCTTGATTGAAGTGTTGTTGAAAGTTTATAACATAAAAAATAGAAGAAGTTATATTTGTTCCAGAAATCTAGATTTAAGGTGGAGAAGCATGAAGTAAATTTGCATTTCTTGCCTTCAAGAATTGGTTGGGTTTGTTACCATTGTTATGCTGATTTTGCAAGAATTAGTTAGGTTGCTAAGTGTCTATAGGTACACGTGGCAAGCTATAAATAATTAAAAGCTTATGATTTGTAAATTGTAAAGGTGTAGGAAAAATTGGGGAAAATAAAACTTTCCTTCTTTGTTTTCATCTCTCTGGTTTTGCTTCTACTTTCTCGTTATTTTTCTTTGTTTTCTTGTGTTGATTTATTATTTGTTCTTTGGTTGAGTTATAATCTAGAATTAACAGGATAAGACCGCTTACCTATTCAAAAGAAGTTAAAAGGAGATAGGTTACATGATCCATGTATTTGGTGTTCTTTTTAAATTAAAAAATAATTTCTTTCAACATAATTTAGAAAATAAATTTAATTGACTTATTTTGCTATACATTAAAGGGAGGTAGATATAGACAAGAGTTGTGTTATTGGTGATACAAGGATTTATTATCCCAGAAAAAAATGTTGGCACACAAGGATTTATTATCCCCTTAAAAAATGTTGTAATCAGTACCTTGTTATGAAGGAGGTAGCAGGAGAACATATTATAGGAAATGGTTTTTTGTTAAAGTATAAAAATTAGTCAATGTATGGTGAACCTTATACCTTTTGTGAGTCTAACCAAGAAATTGAAGTTAGTTCTGATTTAGATACAAATGGTGATAGAATTACAATAATACATGATGCAACGGGCACTTCAAATTTGGACTTCTGTTTAGCTAATGATGATTCAATAGAAAATGAACACCATGAAGGTCCAAATGATGAGACTTAAAGATTTTTTAAATTGCTTCAAGAGGTTGAATCTTCCTTGCATCTAGGCTATGAAGAATTTACATCATTGTTCGACTTTTGCATATGATAGTGTTGTGCAGATGGATGAACAAATAATTGACTATGATATTAAGATTACTTAAGGAGACATTTCCTAAAGAAGTGAAACTACCAAACTTATATTATGAGGTATAAAAATAACTGTTGACTTGGGTTTTACATATAGATCATGGGATGCATGTCTCAATAATTTTATGTTGTTCATAAATGAGTACGAAAAACTCAATAGATGTAACATATGTCAAGCATTTAAATAAAACAGATAATAGAGATTGTTTATGTCTTTAAAAACTGCTTCATCAATGAGATGACATGTTAATTCTTGCATGATAAAGCATAACGTTGATAGTTCTATGCGAAAAACTTTTGATAATGAAACCCTAATTTTGCCATTGATAATTACAATGTTAGGCTAGGATTGGCAATTGATGATTTTAATCAGTTTAGGACAACGTCTGTAGCACACAGTATAAGGTATATTATTCTATTGCCATGTAATTTGCCACCCTGACTTTATATAAAACAACCATCTTTCATTTATTTGTGCTTATTGATGGTCTAAAAGCACCTGGTAATAAGTTAATGTTTATTTCAACCTTTAACCAAAGAATTAGAAGAATTATATGTTGAAGGAGTACTTACAAGGGTGACAATATGGTCATGACATGATTATTCAACATGAATTCGAAGCAAATAAATAAATTCAGAGTACTTACTTACAGGGGTGACAATATGGGTCACGACACAATTATTCAACACGAATTTAAAGCAAATTCAGATTTAAAAAATTTGGTACGAATAATAAATGTGTCATATTTTGTTTAAACTACCATATTTTTTTTATTCGTTTAAGACATGAATCATAAATGAATAAATGGGTCGTAAACGTATTCATATCATAAACAAATAAAATGATCATCTTAATTCTTTTATAATACAAATTAATTTAAGATTCGTTTATGATCTGTTTATAATTATTTTATTTTTTTTAACATTAAAAATAAAAAGATTTACATAATTTAATATCGAACCCAAATTTAATGTTAAAGCCTAAAATGGAAACCAAATTCAATGCCAAAGTCCAAAATTTAATATCAGCCTAATAAGAATAAAACAATAATCTAACATTAAAAAAATGGGACAAATTAAAATTCAAAACTCTAGTTTCATAACTTCATTTTCACAAACTTCATCACCTAGTTCACTGCACCACCCAACCTACGCGATGTCAGCTATCGCCTATGGTTTACAGTCTCTAGTGCAAATGTTGGAGCTCCACACCCTTAGATGTTGTTTAACCTCCTTTTGCTCACAATCGCATGTAGTTTCTCTTATTTATTTTAATTTCTTGATTTGTTGTACAAGTTTGAATTTATATCACTTTTTTGTCGAATATTTTCACTTTACAAGTAAGATTTTTAGAGATATATGTTTTTGTTGAATACTTTTGCACGTAGTAACATGTGTTTTGTTACAAAATCATTTTTATAAGGATTTTGTTAGGTCATATTTAACTTTTGAAGTGATTCAATGGGAATGAAAAATCTAAACTTGAAGCTGGAAATCTTTATTTCATGAAAAAGTTTTAACAAATTTGAGATAAATATGGGTAAAACCCAGATAGAAAAGGATGTTAAGGAATCAAGAAATAAGCTGATGATTATTGACAATTTTATTCCTCAGATGAAACATGTGTGATCATAGAGAATCAAATCATTTTCAAAATGGATGATTAATAAAGGGATTTATTCTATTACTTCATCATTATTGTAATAACTTTGGAAAAAGCAAGTTTAAGTCAAGACATAGACACCTAGCTATAATATACGATATTTGTCTCTTCATATATTTATCTCTCAAATGCTTGCCTAAAAATAGGAGTAGGACATTTAATGAATATTGAAGACATGACTTGCTTTTGCCAATCAAAGTATATTTGTCTCTTCATATATTTATCTCTGAAATGCTTGCCTAAGAATAGAAGTAGGATATTTGATGAATATTAAAGACATAACTTGCTTTTGCCAATCAAACTATCATTCTGCCAACCTATTTGTATAGAATTTATAAGTAGTAAGTCTTGAAAACAACATGGCATGCATAGTCTAGTCATAGAAAAAGAGAAAAATAACACATTATCTCCATTCACAAAAGTGATCAAAGTGTTTGTTGGAATAAATACAAGTACGATAATGATTAATTAATAAATATATCTTCCAAATTTGAAATGGAAGACTAAGGAAGAACACTGTGAATGAAACTAAATTATGTATATCATAGTTAACAATGTTTCTGAGATTTGAATCAGACTGGAGCATTTGACTGCTAATTAGGAATAGTAAAGAATGTTAGGAATGTGGGATGAATCTACATGCTAAGTCTATTTACAATCTTTTATAGAACATTCTCAATTATGTTTTGAATGCTTTTTGTAAGATGATCTGTGTGTTGTTTTACATTTTTTAATCATAAATATTTTTTAGTTATTACTAATAACTAATTTGCTTTATTTTTATGTCATTACTCACTTAATTAATATTTAATTTGTATTAGTTATTTTTTTATGTTGCAAAAAGAGAATGAATTCAACCGAGATTAATATGGTTGATAATTCTCTAAGTGCTGGAGATGATGACATAGATGACATAATTGAATTAGAATAAGAGATGGTTGAAAAAAGTTGCTCAAAACTTGGCGTAAAGCGCAAAAGGAGGCTGACTTCAAAAGATTGGACATTATTCGAAAAATTGCCAATCACTTTCCATTTAGATGGAAAGCAAAGATCAAATTGTAGAAAGTGTGGCTTGTGTACATGTGTCTAATTTCGTTTGGATTAGGTAATATGAAAAAGCACATGTTTTGTTGTCCTAAATTAATTATGTCTCGTGATTCTACAAAGATGATTATAGATTGTAGTTAAGGGTTTATGCCAACTTATGTTCCTAAATTTGATTCTAATGTGTATCGTGAATTACTGTTTAATGCTTTGGTGATGCATGGTTTACCTTTTTAATTTGCTGAGTATGAGGGTATTAGGAAAATTCATCAATATTTGGAAGAACAAGTGCCAATAATATCGAGAAATACTGCAAAATCAGATGCGTTTAAAGATGTATAAAGTGGAAAAGAAAAGATCATTTGCACGTTAGGAGAAGTTCCTGGTAGAATATGTTTAACTTTTGATTTATAGACTTTCATAACCATAAATGGTTATTTGAGTTTAATGACACATTTCATTGATAAAGAATGGAGATTACAAAAAAAAAAGGGTGTAAAATTTTGCATTATGTCATCTCCACATATTTGGATTAATTTAGTTGATAAGATAAATTCAATGTTATATGATTGGGGTATTGAGAGAATGTTATTTTCATTGACTCTAGATTATACTTCAAGTAATGATATTTGATTTGAAAGGTCGATTGAAAATAAATGGAGTATTATTGTCTAATGGAGATTTCTTTCATGTTCGTTGTTGTGTACAAATTTTTAATTTGATAGTTCAAAATGGATTAGCAGAAATTAAGGAAGAAATAGAAAAAATTCTTGAGAGTAAAGTATACAAAAGAATTGCAAACAAGAAAACAAATTTTTTTATATTGTGGTAGGCAAGTGTCTCTTAATAAGAAAGAGTTGAGATAAGATATACCAACAAGATAGAATTCGACTTTTCTTATTCTTGAAAGTGCTCCTTATTACAAGAATGTAACATCTGCAATTTCGTATAATTGTATGAAATTATAAATTTGATGTTTATGAGGGGTAAATTGGTAAAAATAAAGGGTAAATTTGGACTTTCATATGAAATATTTTGTAATGAAAATATTATGGGGAGATGGACTAAATTGATTAAATTAAAAATCTAAACTTGATTGGAAGACTTTGAGAAATTACAAGATTAAAGACTTAATAAACAAAAAAAATAAATAAATAAATACAAGAAAGTTTCTTTATTAATCTCAAACATTCTAGAATTTCCTACATTCTTCATTTTCCTCTCTTCTTAAACGTTGCTTTCTCTTCAGAAAATTTTGCTTTTGTCCATTTTTAATCAAAATTCTCTCAAAAGTTCTAAGTTTCTTTAATAACTAAGGTTAGGTTCTTCAACTTCTCTAACTATTATTCATGATTTTGTTGAGAAATTGAGTAGATGAACATGAGAAATTTGGAATATCATCTACCTAGCATGAATTTATGTTCATTTATGTTTATTTAGTGAGGATTAAAAGGAATTTAGAAGCATGAATAAGAAAAAGAGAAGGAAAGACAAAATAAGAGAAAATTGAGCATGTTGAACATATTTCTGTTTTGATATTTCTGGGTTTGATGTAGTTAGGTTTATATTTTTTTTTTTGATATTTTTCATTTAAAGGAGAATTTCAGGTTTCGAATCACTTTAATCCGATAAGTAGAAAAATAGTTATAAATTTTTAAGTAGACTAATCTACTGGAACAATTTCAACAGAGGTTTGGGAATTGCATTCAATTTTCAAAATTTTATTCTTAAGGTTTAAAATAGTTATTTTTTTCCTTAAACTAGACTTGTTTATGAAACTTATTCAACTAGAATCACCTTAAAATTAGCTATCAAAATGAAGTAATGATTTTTCTAAATTACAACATCAACATAAACTTCTAAGCTAAAATTTAATGTTTTAAGAAATTTGTTGTTGATTAATGATTGTGATTATGGATTATTATGGCTTATGAATGTTGATATTATTTAATCATCTTTGATGGTATTTGAGCATGTATGAAGAGCAATAGAAAGGAATTGAGTAATAGGATGAAGAATACTCACTGCCATAACTATCCTTATATTACATTACATATACATTTACGCATTACAATTGTATTCAAATTTTCTAGAAATTTAGAACACTCACTGTATAATCATCCTATGCCAACAACCGTATCAACACACATAACTTGAATTACAAAGATAGAAAGTAACCTCACCTTTCTTTGTTGTTGGAAAACCAATCCACTTCCCTTTTTCTCTCCTTTCTTCAATTTTCTTCTCTTTGCCTCTTTGATCTCTCTCCCTCTCTTGCTGAAATCATCTTCCTTTCCCTTGATATCTCTTGGTTTCTCTTTGATTCCTTCTCACCTGGCCAAACCCAATTTCTTCTTCTTTCTCGTATGCTTCTACTTCATGTGTTGCTTCCCTTGTTTCCTTGATTTCTTTCTTCTTCTTTCTTTAGGTCTCTCTCTCTCTTAGCTTTACTTTATTCTCTCTTTCATATTTCTTCCTTTCAGTTCTTTCTTCTCTTCTCTAGCTTTCCCATTCTCTCTCTCCCATTTTTCTTCTAAAATGGCTAAGTCTTCCCTTACTAGTTCTTCTTCACTCTTTTTCTTTCTATCTAAAACCCCTTCTCTCCGATTTTCTTCTCATTGGCCTCACTCCCTCCATTCCTTCTCTCACGAGTGGCTCTATCTCCTTTCTTCTCTATTTTTCTCCAATTTGGCTAAGTATTCTCTTTCTAAAATTGAAAAATAAGCATTTAATATGAAACAAAAATTTAATTAATTTGCTTGGTTATGGGCTTGCCACCTGTTACTCAATTGGCATCATTTTTTATATTTTTCTTCTAATGTAATTAGCCCAAAATCATTTATTAAATAAACTTAATCATTTGGCCAATTTAAAATTTATTCACTTTTTAAATTTTTTGTCTTTTCAATTTCGAAAAAATTTTATTTCGGGCACCAAAACTTTGTTATTGCAATTACGTAAAATTTCAGTCGTTACTCAAGAATACTCAAAGTTTATTAGAGAAACGAAATTCAGTCATGATTAGTTTAAAGTTTTCAGATTATGTAAATAGTGCAGCACATGATGAAGTATATATGATACATATTTTCTATTATCAAAAATTCAATTTGTTGAAATTAAAATCTTTCGAGCTTGAAATTGTTTCAATTGAACAGAAAAAATAGTACTATAAATTAAAATTGAATTGAATGATGATTCTAATTGATTTTGACTCAACTATAATTAATAGAATTCTAGTGGGAGTAACTTTATGAATATAAATCGATAAATTGATATTGTATCAATTAAAGTCTTTCTCCAAAAAATTAATTTGTTAATTTATTAAATTTAAGAATTTAAATGAGACCTTAAATGAAAAACTTCCTTGTTTAATATTAGGTTCAATCCTTCTAATATAGTCGGTAGGTTATAGGCATCTTAGATGGGTAATCCAATAACTGTTAGGTAAGAGTCTTTGCGAGGTATCGTTGTAACACTCCAATCTCATAATTACTCAATCAATCATGATTACATAATACATATACTTTATACATATGATCATTTGCTTCAACAATCCAAATGTCCATTCAGTATTACATCATTTATCACACTCTCCATACATAATTTTCATACATAAAGACTTGACCTTAATATTCCAAAATTCATGTACAATACTACATAAGTATTACATGATTTTTAAATGTCTACAAATTTCAAATTCTTTACAATAAAGAATAAAATTATTATCTATATAACTAGTTCTCAATTGTATAATTATTATATTAATTACACATATAACCAGTATCTTCATTTATACTTAACTAACCTTACACGCATTCTTTGTCACTTCCACTTACTATTCTCTTAAAAATAAAAATTTTAAAATAAACAGTGAGATATAATTTCAATAAGTAAATCATGCAAGTTTGCATATGTCAATACTGTAAGAATACAAATACTCAAACAGATCAATACATTTTCAAAATTTTCAATTACACAGAAACAAATTTATAATATAATCATTTTTAGAATGGCTCTGTCAGTTAGTGTCACTTGCACCCATAGTGACCCGGATTTATAACTTGATCACGTATTCCACTTAAAGCGGACAATCTTTCTATTTTGAACATAACAGAAATGTGCGTAGCACGTTAAACAGAATTCTGAATAACTCACAAGTCCCGCATTTGACACGAGATCCGACCAAATCATAATAAACATTAACTAACGACTAGAGCCATAAAAATCATTTTCATTTATAAATATTCACACATCAACATCATTTTCAACAATCATTTTATGAATTTGATATCAGCATATAAAACATTCAAAATTCTTAATTTTCATATTATTTTCAACCACATGCTCATATATCATATTATTTCAAAAGCAATAAAATTACATGCATGATTTACTTACTACAAAGAGAGGGTAACCACTCCTACTAACGATCCTTTCGCCTAACTTTATTTTTCTTCTAAATTCTCATAGCTTAATACCACAAATATACAAATCATATATTCTACTATTTAATTAATTAATATAAATGTTTTAAATGCGATATTTATGAAATTAGTATATAAAATTTCTTAGTTTTACCCATATCACCAAGTTTAACTAACTAAGATAATTTATCCGATTTATAATAATAAATTGTTATGACTAATTTATTCTAATTCACATTTTCGACTACTTTAATTTTATACATTTTCGCTTAAGCAAATAAATACAATTTTGATTTAAAAACTGTAATAAAATACTATTAGTGCGGGATTTACCGTAGTAAATAATGTTCATATCGGAGTATTGTAGGAAATTGCTATTAACATCGAATACTGTAGCTATAATACTGTTCATATTATGGGTACTGTACAAATAGTTATTATAGCACATTCAAAAATACTGTTTATCCGAGAGCAAATTACCTTAATTTCTTCCCACAAACATCTTAATCAATGCAAATTCAATCTAATACTACATTTTCTACTTCAATTTAACACAATTCTAATGTTTCTTATGCAAAATTAAGTGTAAATTTCTTAGATAAATAGTAACTTCAATTCCAATTCATGATAAAAATCTAAAATTTAAGCTTCTAATGGGTGATAAAACTTACCGGTAACTGAAATTCAAAAGAAAATCGACCGAATTTGAAGTCGTTTAGCTGAAAATTGAGAGAGAGAAAGAGGGAGAAAGGGTTTCGTTGGGTTATTGGAAAAAGGAGAGGAATGAACTGGGCTGGGAAGAAAGAAGATGTAATTTGTTATATTTTGGTTTGTAAAATTTTAATTAGGCCCCTATTCTTTTTAAAATTATATAAATAACTTAAAACTTTAAAAAAAATTTCATTTTAATCCCTTAAAAAATTCTAAAATAACCTTTACTATTTTAAAATCTTTACAATTAAGTCCAAAATTAATCCAAACACTATTTTCTTCATCCAAATCCACTTATAACCCAACTTTGTGAAATTAGTTTTGTGCTTAAATAAATTTTTAGAATTCACCTAAAAATTCTAAATTACATGAAATTTTAATTAAACAAATAATATTAAATTATTCGATTAAATTTCCTAAATATTGCATATGCTACAGTTACAAATTTTCAAATTTGCGGGCGTTACAGTCATAGTTTATTTGATATGTTTCTAGATAGGGGTTTTTAGCTTTTAAAAACTGTTAGGTGAGAAGTTTAATTTCACTCATATTCAATAAAAGAAGTTAGATCTAGCCTAATTAGGTTGAGGCGCCAATAATTGTTAAGTGAAGTGTCATTTTCTAGTGGTAGATTGATCATATCTTGTAAAGAGTTACAAATAGAAATGAGTTTCTGATTTATTAGGCTTGGTTGACCAATAATTATTTAGTGAAGTTTTGTGAGTTTGATAAGAATATGATCACCTATAAAAACCTATTATTTGATTACAGTTTTCTCATGAAGGAAGTATGAAATATAATTAAAGTAGTGGGAGCACTATTTAGTTTAAAGTTCAAAACTAAATAGTTTGATATATTTCATTTTTTTGCAGATCTTTAAACACTGAATCTTTTTTCTAGTGGAAGAATAATCCTTAACTCTCTTCTTAAGATCCTTAATACCCATAGGCTTACTATACCTAATTTTAAGGTTTGGTATCAAAATTTTAGAATTGTTCTAGATTTTGGACCCATTGGTTATATTCTTTAGGGGCCTACGCTTAAGTCCCTTTTGCAAGAGGCTTCACCAGAGGAAATTGAGACTTTCTAGAAATAGAAGGACGATAATATCAAGTTAGATCGTATATGCTAGCATCTATAAGTGATGACCTACAAACTTAGCATGAAGACATGCAGGATACCTTAACGGTCTATCTTTTTTTGGTGGAAATGCTTGAGGAGAGTTCCAACTATAAGCGGTGTGAGTTATTCAGTACTTTGTTTGGAATGAGGCTTAATTTAAGAGTGCTTCTAGAGTCCCATCTTATAAAGATGATAAACATTATAGGTTAGTTAGACTCTTTGGGATTTTCTATGAATTTTAGGTTATAGACGAATTTGATCCTTTAGTCACTTCCAATTAGTTTTGACCAATTTGTTACCAATTATTACAAGAACAAACCAGAACATACTCTTCTTGAACTTGTGAATGAAATTATTTCATTTCATAAGAGAGTTTCTAATGAAAAGGGAGGGATATCGTTCTTGTTGCGGTGTTTTATGGTAAAACATCAAAAAAAGAAAGATAAGAAGTCCTCCGGGGTTAGACCTAAAGGAGCATTCTCCAAGAATGAGAAAAATAAGGGCAGAGACAAATGTATTGACAATAGCCAAGTCAATGATGAGTGTCATTATTGCAAGAAGCTTGAACATTGGAAAAGGAACTGTCCTCTTTACATGGAGAGTCTGAGATAGTCAAAGGCACAAGATACGTTTTCATGTCATGTTATTGAAATTGAATTAAGTGTTATTTCATATTTATATAGCTGGATAATTGATTCAATTGCCACCTTTCATATTTGTATGATGTTACAGGGCCTTCACAGTAAGCAGTTACTAGAAGAGGGTGCAGTGACATTGAAGATGGCAAATAAAACAACAGTTGTTGCAACTTGCTCAGGGACTTACAGAATTATTCTACCATTGGGTTATATTTTTGTATTATACAAAACTAAGTATTTTGATACTGCCAATAGAAATATTTTATTTGTCAATCAACTGTACAAATAGGGTTAAACTTTTATGTTTGATAGATGTAAATGTTGTATTTATTTGAGAAATAAATTGATTGGTATTAGCTTGAATATAAATGGTTTATATATTTTTGAGACTAATGAAATTAACATGACTAATACTATTAATAAGAAAATATCTAGAAATGAAATTAATTCAAAACTTATATGGCATCATAAATTAGGCTATATTAGAGATAAAAGGATTAAAAAGATGGGTAATGATAGACTGATAGGTCCGTTGGGTTTTGAACCTTACCCAACTTTTGAATCTTGCCTTTAAGGAAAGATGACCAAATCGCCTTTTGTTGGATAAGGGAAAATAGCTGATGAGGTTCTTGAATTGATACATACTGTTGTATATGGTCCATTCAGTGAAATGGCTAAAAGAGGTTTCTTATACTTCATAACCTTTACCGATGATAATGTATGGTAGGTTATGTGTACTTACTAAAGTACAAATATGAATCTTTTGAAAAGTTTACAGAATTCAGGGCTGAAGTAGAGAAATAAATAGGAAAGAATATTAAGATTCTACGATATGATCGTGGAGGTGAATACTTAAATATTGAGTTTCTAGATTTTTTTAAAATTAATGGTAGACATTCTTAATTTACACCCCTTTATATATCGCAGCATAATGGTGTATCTGAAAGGAGGAATTTTACTTTATTAGATATGGCATGATCCATGATAAGCTTCATGGAATTACTAACATATCTTTGAGGATATGCCCTATATATTGTAATTTACATCTTGAATAGAACTCTATGAAAAGCAATTCCCAAGATACTATATGAGATATAATATGAGAAGTTTCTAAGCTTAAATTATATAAAATCTTAGGGATGCCCAACTTATGTTAAAATAGTTAACACTAAGAAGTTGGATACTAAGTCTAAAAAAAATCGATTTATTGGATATTCTAAAGATAGTTTAGGATATTATTTTTACTTTCATGCTGATCGAAGAATTTTGATCAGTAAACACGCACAGTTCTTTGATAATTAAATCATTGAGGACGGTAGTGTAGGTAGAAATATTGAGCTTTCAGAGGAGTTTAGAAAGCTTAATAATGATCAACTTCAGATGGATGAGTCTGTTGATGTAGATGAACCAGTAACCATGCTCTGATACTAACTTTGTAACATCTCAAATCCAGGACTGTTACCGGCAGGTGAAAGAATCATTCTATCACCCTAAGCCTTACACAACCTGTCTATTTTTTATATTTACAATACTTCACATGCATGTTTATAAATACCTATATTCATATGTAATGCAAAAGGGCATCATACACACATAACATAAATACATTTATTTAGTTTTACAAACTCTGATACATTAGATTACTTTTATATTTAATTAAACAAGTACAACTCTAGTTAAACATAATAGACACTTTGCACATGATGGACCATGACACCCTAGTGATTGCAGTGCATATCCTCTCTTCCGTCTATGTTTTCAAAGGCTAAAATGTTTCACTAGGAATCTAGACGTGCAAAACCTGAAGAGTGGAGAGGGTTGAGTCTTGAAAGAGTCAGTGAGTGGATGCTAAAAGCAAACATCATTGTATATACATATATCTTTACTTTATCATCACTGGCATAATCATATGAAATAACGTATGTATAACAGTTCCATGTGTTTAAAGAGAAATGTTCTTCAATGTCTTAAACACAAACACAGTAATCAATATATAACAGTTCCATGCATTCGAAGGAAAACCATTAAAACAACGAAAAAGTAAATCATATTCAACCTGTTACATTTAAAACTCTCTCTTATAAATTTGAAAGTATAAATAAACTATGCTTGGGAATGTATCATCCAGTCATTCAAATAATCTATGCTCGAGAATGTGTCATCTGATCGTTCAAATAATCTATGCCTAGGAACGTGTCATCCAGTCGTTATAAAGGGGAGGAACAAAGAGTGTCCCCCTTATTCTCCCATTTACGATTCGTAAATTCACCTTAGTCCAACACATAGTTGATAATATAAATCCATTCAATTTCATAACATAACTAAATTAATACAATTTTATCCACAACCATAGTCCATAATACCAAATCCGAAATTTCATAAAATCACGTCTCATCTGCTACATATTTATCATTTCAACACATATTTGACAATTCACCATTCAACATATTTTGTACATTCAAAAGCTTTCTTGAATCACAAATATTTACAATTTGAGCATTAAGTTAAAACCATGATATAGTAAAACAAAACATTTATTATATCAAATTTATAACCACCATGTGTAACTAAATGCTAACGCCCCAAGGCTATTTTCATAATATAAAACCATATACATACAATATCGTAGCAATCTAAACTTTATAATCAATAAGCACTCCATCATTTTCACCCAAACTCGGCTTACAGAAAATCGTAACTTATCTAATTTTCGTCGAGATTTAAACTCAACTCAAAAATCTCGGCATTCGTATTAAATCTAAAAGGGTTCCTTAAAACCAAGTAATGTAAGTCTTAAACTGTTGTAAAATAAAGTCAATCCACTCATCTATTAGAACTCAACCAAGTCGTACTTAAGTGCGTCATCAGTGCTCCGATCGGTGATCTACAAGACATGATTTATGTTAGGTTTCATGATCATATTTAGATGAATAAATAAATAAATGTATTTACTGTCTATCACACTTTCGAAATCAGATTTTGGATCCAATTACTCAAGTTATGCACTCCTAAATGACATTTTTGCATAACGAGTGACTTTAAACTCCCATTGTGCTAAATTGATAACATGTCCCAATCTAAGTTTCTGACGGTATACTCTATTATATGTCTAGTTTTTATCGCTTCTTGCAAATTCACTTTTCGAGTCTAATTGCTCAAGTTATAATCGTTTTTTGCCACCCTACCCAATGTAATCGACTATGAACCGTCAACAAGGTAGCTTGGTTTTAACAAAAGACTGTACTGCCTTGCTTAATGTCTTAACCTAAATTTTGGCTATATCGTACCTCTATATATCTAGTTTCTATAACATTTTTTGGTTTGTCATTCCGAGGTCTAAAACTCATGCAATTCCCATTTTACTAGACCCTTCGCAGAAATTACTGTGGCTGACGCTTACGTGTTTCGCTCGCACTCTCCCCTATTCAGCACTCTGCTCCCATATGCTGCCCCATATCATGCATTTACACTTGATTTTTACATTCTATATGCATTAAAATACCCACAATACTTGATAAATAAATAAACCAAACATAATGTATATTATTCTTCACGCCAACAACTTACACAAGTGCACACCTCAATTTCACTATAATTCTACACATGAAACTTGCTATATTTACACATATTTATTTATATCATTTATTACCTTATGCTTCTCTAATGCATCAATAACCAAGGTGGAGCCTGTAGAGCACACATAAAGCATGCCCTACTGTTCAGCCACATTGCCGCTTAAACCAATTTTAAAATAATGCAATTTCATTAACACAATTTAATTGTTATCAAATTTGACATCATGTCTTACATTTTTTTCAGTGACCTTTCAATAACAATATACCGATACTACAATTTGATCTTATAATTGCAACTTAACCTAAAAGAGTCATTTACACAAACACTTTATGTGCATGAAGAGATCTTAGTCCTTAATCACATAATCTAAAAATTGGCAACTCCAATTTTTAGTACCAAACCCACACAAGAAAGAACACAAACATAAAATCAAGAAATGTGCTTACCTTTTTTCTTCTTTCTTATTTCTAACAATCGGCTAACACCCATTTACATAGCAATTTCTTTATTTTTTGGTAATAAATAGTCTTATGTACGCTATGCTATATACTAGACCTGATATAAGTGTGTTTTATTTTGAACAAAATCCAAAGTAAAAAAGAAGCATATGAGAGAAATAAAAATAGGAAGAAAAGAAAGAGATTAAAAAGGGTTTTCATTTCTCTTCTCTTCCTATTGATTAACTTGGGTTTTCTAAGTATAGAAAACATATTATTAGCTTGGTAAAGCTAGTGCCCATAGGTTAGAAATCCTATCACAAAACTGGAACTGTCTTTACTAATTCGACATTTGGATACGCTTGGAGGCAAGTGAGGAGCTTGACTTGCTTTTTTAGAAAATCAATTGAAAGAAATATGACTTTTAATCTTTGTATTTTATGATTAAAATGTTTAAATTTTAAAATATGCATATGTACATGTCATGGTCCTTTGAGAGCTTTCTGCACGATCCGTGTGACAGCCTTAACTTCCTGCGGGTGCGAGCAAGGGAATCGTTCCCGGGAGTGTGGGCCCCACCTCCGTTTAATTTGTTATATAAATGACTTGAAATTTATTCTTTTCAAGTGTGATTGGGTTGATAATCATGTAGGAAGAAAAATGATGAATTTAATTTCACTTTAGTGAATTTTAATAATTTATTATACAAAGATAATCAATTAGGCAATGAACCTTTCATTTTAGCCGGGCAGGAATAACAAGTTTTTTTTATGTGTAATAACCTTTATATAATTGACAAGTTTTTAAGATGAAAATTCAAAATCTGTATGATATTTAGCTCCAAAAGTTAGACTATATGCCTAACAATAGTTGAATAAAAGTGTGTATAAGCATGATAAGAATGTTAATTAGGTTAGAGAAGTTGTTAGTGGGACAACAATAGGTGGAAAATGTTGGAAACAACAAGCAAGAATGGAAAAGAAGAAATGGCCAATTTCAGAAAACAAGTCTTGAATGTTTTTATGTAAAGATTGAAAATTTTACGTAATAGTTATTATAAAGTTTTAGTGACTAGAATAATTTTTTTTTACCCAAACTTAAAGGATAAATAATTTGAAAAGTGAGAATTATGACCGATTTTTTTTTTTTTTTATGATAAGTACAAAATAACATTAAGCATTAAGATGAAGAATTTTCAAAACCTAAGGGGTAAAATATTAAATCAAAGCAAATGAAATAAAAGGGTGTAAATAGTCATGGTTTTGGGGAAATGAAGTAAGACTAAACCAAGCCCTTTGAATTAATATATATATATATATATATAATGAGTGATGTGCTTAGTGTTTATAGGGAAATGGTTGCAATGTTCAATGTTGATATGTGGTCAGTGAGTGTAGTGTGTAAGACAATGAATATTATGTGCATATAGTGAAAATTGTATGTTCGGTGATTATGTACGATTTCGGCAATGTACAATGTCGATATATGGCTTTAATTTATGTATAGAGTAGTGTATGCTAGGTATATGGTGATGATATCATGTTGATGATTTAAATATCAAATTAATGACATCATAATATGTATTTGTCTGTTTCGATGATGATTAAGGGTATCGTAATGTTAAGTAAATATGTGATGATAAAGTGAATTTAAGCTTATAGAGAATCAAGTAAAATGTGTATGAATATGTTTGTAATCAATCTTAACAAATTTCTGTGAAAGTACCTTTAAAGTTTAACAAGATTAATATGTTGAAGCAAGAGATTGATATATCTAATGAACGAATCGATACCCTTTACAAACAGATCGACATACTAAAGAAGGGTCGATACAAAGAAGTGAAGAGATCGATATATGCTAAGGCAAAAACTTTAGATGAAATCATTAAGTCAACCTAGATTGATACCTTACCATTTCAGAGAGTTGCAAAATATTTATAAAGCAGACCAAATCGATACCTAGTCAATCTAAAGAGTTGCAAAAATATTTATAAGGTAGACTAGATTGATACCTAGCCATTCTAGAGAGTTGTAAAATATTTACAAAGTAAAGCAGATCGATACCTCAAGAAAGAAGATCGATACATTGCAAATTTAGAGAGTTGGAAATAAATTACGAAGTGAACCAGGTCGATACGTAAAGATAAACAAATCAATACTCAAGACTTAGAATCAAATGTTGCACAAATGGATCAATACATTGCAAAAGATATCAATACTTCTTGCCAATTTAAAGCTCAACAGTAACTTCTGCATCATTTATGGAGGTCATTAAATGTATCAAATCAAGCCGTTAGATAGAAGGGTCTTCACTAAGAGAATGAGTATAAATAGAAGACAAACAGACAAAGTGAATATAGAGTTTATTGTGAACAAATCGAAAAAAATTCTCAAAAACATTCTCAAACATTAACAATGTCGATATATTTGCTCTATTGTGAGATCTCAAAAACATAATTATATTTATAAAATTGTATTGAGTTCATCTTCACCCGGAGCCAAAGAAGATTATATTATATTACTCTTCACCCGTAAAAAAGTAAGTGTACGGTTGTCCTTCACCTTAAAAGAAGTTATAGTTTGTTTCACTTGACCTGAAGAAAAAAGGAGGTAGTTAAATCTCGGTGGTGATTCGTAATCAAGAGAGTGGACATAAGCCAAGTATTGCTGAACCACTATAAACTTTGTATTTATTTTCTCTATCTACTATTTTGTCTATTGTATTGCATTGCATTCATTTTGAGTTTCTAAATTTCTAAAATCCCAATTTACCCCTCCTCTTGGGTGTTACCAACTAGGCCAACAAGTAGTGTAATAGCTTAACCTAATCAAATAGGATTTACAATCTTAAGAAGTAGATCAAATGGCATTTAGCAGTAACCAAACATTGAAGTACAATTCACAAATAAGCCACCATTTTTCAATGGAACTAATTATACCTTCTAGAAAAAGAGAATGCAAATTTTCTTGACAACTCTAGATTTTGAAATCCTAAACATTATAAAGGATGGATACTTTCCACCCATAACAAAAGATGTATTAACTAGAGAAAGAAAATTAAAGCCAAAGAAAGAATTGACACTTAGAAGAAAGAAATTGATTTACTCTAAATGGTAAAGCCATGAACATACTTTATTGTGCTTTAGATAGAGCTGAATTCAATAGAATTTCAGGATTTGAAATCGCTAAATCCATATGGAACATGCTTAAGGTTACACATGAAGGAACTAGTAGAGTCAAAGACTCATAAATTAGCATGCTAGTTTATGATTATGAATTATTTAAAATGAAACCGCATGAAAACATAAATGTTATGTTTACTCATTTTACTAACATTACTAATGAGCTTAAATCTTTTTGTAGATCTTATTCCAATGCAAATATTGTCACCAAAATCTTAAAGAGTCTACTTAGAAGTTGGGAAGCCAAAGTCACAATGATTAGAGAAGCAAAAGACTTATGGACATTGCTACTTGAAAATTTTCTTAGATCACTCATGATGATAAAGATAGAGAAAAGGGTAAGAGAAATGTTGTCTTAAAGATCACCAAAAAGGAAGAAGAAGAAAATGAAAGAGAAGAAGAATATGAGCATGACGAATTTCTTCTCATGGCTAAGAAATTCAAAAAGTACTTCAACAAGAGAAGAAATTGGAAAAGAAGAGATCATTCAAGAAAAGATAAATTTAAGAGAAACAATGAAAAAGAATGAGAAATCATATGCTATGAGTGCAAGAAACTGGTGCATATAAGACCCGAATGTCCATTAAGAAATGATAAGAAGGACAAGAAAAAGAATAAAGCAATGAAGGTGACATGCGATGACTCATCAAGTGAAGATAACAGCTCATCTTTATAAAATAAGCGAGCTACCTTTCGCCTCATGGAAAAACAAGAGGATGTGGTAATTTTCCTTAACTAAAATTCTTTGTACTATGACACATGCACAAGTATTGATAATGATAACTTACTAGAAGATGATTTGTGTGTATTATATGAAGAACGTAGAGATGAATTTCAAAAATTATATGTTAAGCATAAAGAGGTAAAGAAAATGAATTCCTTAATGCTAAAAGAAAATGATTCATTTAAATTAAAAGTTAGTGAATTTGAATTTAAAAATGAATCTAGGATGTCTAAAGAATGTAATATTTTAAAAGGTAAAAATAAGATCATGAAAGATGAAATAACTTCTCCTAAAGAAATGGTAGCAAAATTCATACAAGGAAAAGAAACCTTAGATAAACTCTTAGGTAGTCAAAGATTAGTGTTTGATAAAGCTGGACTTAGTTACAAACAATGAATAAAACAAAAAGCTTATGCAAACTACTTTGTGAAATTCAAACAACAAGGAACTTCATCTATTACTTGTTATTATTGTAATAGGAAAGGCCATTATAGCAACACATGTCTACATAAAAAGAATAAGTATAATGGACCTATGATGATGTAGGTACTTAAGGGAACAAAACTTAAGGAAATCATGTATGCTAAGATGGCCAAGACTTTCAAGGGTAGAACTAATATTTATGAACCAAAAGTCACTTGGGTACCAAAATAAACTTGTCTATTTTAGAGGTACCTCATACGAAGAGCAATAAGTACAAAAAGAAGTGGTTTCTGACAGCGGTTGCTTGAAACACATGATGGGAAAACAAAAGACTATTTCTTCATCTAAAGAAAGAAGAACGAAAAGATGTAATATTTGGAGACAATAGCCGAGGCAAGGTGAAAGGTATTAGTATCATTGATATTAATTCAATTTTGATTAAAGATGTTTTGTATGTTGAAAGTCTAAAGTATAACTTGCTTAACATTAGTTAATTGTATGATTATGGATATAAAGTTGTATTTCTTAAAAATGGTTGTGAAGTATTAGATGAGCATGCAAATAAGTTATTCTATGTATCTAAGAACAATGATGTGCATATCATAGAACTAGAAAACTTGGATGAAATGAATGACATTTGCTTGCAAGTTCTTTGTGATGATTCTTTGATGTGGTATAGAAGATTAGAACATTGTAGTATAAATCTTTTGCAAAAACTAGCTAAACAATGCTTGCTAGAAGATCTCCTAAATCTAAAATTCACAAAAGACAAAGTATGTGGTCCTTGCCAACTATGAAAACAAGTTCAGATATCCTACAAATCCAAAAACTTAGTTTCCACAACGAAACCTTTAGAACTCTTACATATGGATCTTTTCGGACCAAATAGAGTTACGTTTAGGAGGAAAAATTTAAATATATGTAATAGATGATGATTACTCTAAATTTACTTAGCTATTTTTCTTAAATAGCAAGAGCAACATATTTGAAACATTCAGAATTTTTCAAAGAAGATTAAAAAAAAAATGGGCTATAAAATTGTAAAGATTATGAGTGATCAAAAAAGGGAGTTTGTAAACAAAGATTTTAAAAACCTTTGTAATAAGAATAGATATTCTCATAACTTTTCTACATCTAGAATCCTACAATAAAATGAAGTTGTTGAAAGAAAGAATAGAATCTTATAAGAAATGGGTGGTAGGATAATGTTAAGCGAATATAACCTATCCGAATACTTTTAAGATGAGGCTATTAACACCACATGTTATATAACAAATAGGGTTCTAATTAGAAAAATATTGAACAAAACTCCATATAAGCTAATTTTTTAAAAAAAAAACCCAAGATTAAATACTTTAGAGTATTTGGATGCAATTGCTATTTTTTTAATACTAAAGACAATCTTGAAAATTTTGAGTCTAAATTCGATCTAGGAATATTTCTAGGATACTCCTTTACAAGCAAAGTCTATAGAATTTTCAATAGGAAAACTTAAGTCATGGAAGAAAGTGTACATATAACCTTTAATGAATTTGATCCCGACTTAGCTAAATTAATTTCTAAAGAAAAAGAAAAGGAATTGAAAGTCATTGAAAACTTAGAAAACTTGAACTTGCATGATATATCTTTAGAAAAAGATAATGAAATTGTAAAACAAGAGAAATCCATTAAAGAACTTTCCAAACCATGGAAATATGCATCTAATCATCCAAAAAAAATAATAATAAGAGACCCCTCATTGAAGGAAACGATGCTTTATTTCGCACACGCGATGCTTGAGATTAATTTCTGGGCTCGTGACTGCCGCTGAGAAGCCACACCTATCACACGAACATACAAAAAGACTTCAAAAACGGATTTAGACATGTACATATATATATTGGGATTTAAAATATTTTAAAACTTAAATACAAAGTTAAGAAGTCGTACTTCTCTAATTTATTATTCAAATTAGCAAACCAATCTCTTTGCTTACCTCAAAGCGTATCCATACGTCGAGTTGGCGATAATTATTCCAGTTTCATTGTGGGATCTTCAAACTGTGGGTTTTAGCTTCACCAAGCTAAACCAAAGTTTTCTCTCTAGCTTTTTTTTTCTCTCTTCTATTTTTGGTTTAAAACTAAACACACACCAAGCTTCTCTAAGGATGATGCTTACTGAAAAATACAGAGAAAAAAAAAAAGAAGTGCTCTTGGTTTCATGTAGGAGAAGACGTTAGCATCCCATATTTTTCACTTAGACTTAACACTTAAGTCATTTCGTTTTTAGTAATCCAATTGCCCACTTGTTGCCTGCATAGCTGACTTACTCATACACTTGTCCACTTGACTTTTCATTTATCAAAATAAACAAAACCCATATAATAAGAGAGAGAGAGAGAGAGAGAATATATATATATATCTTATATATATATATCAATATCATATCTGTAAATTATATTTATGTTATTCCATAATTTACCGAAATATTTTTCACACATACGGGATCAAATTTATTCTTTACAATAAAGAATCAAATTGCTATCCGATTAAAGTATTAGAACAATATCATTAACTAATTAATGATTATTGTATAATAGCAATTACCATCATCATCAAGTAACCAACTAATATGTGTGACCCTTTAGGCTCATTATAAGTTGGATATAGGTAGATACGAACTCTTTCGCATTTCCTTAATACAACTCTTTGTAACCAAAGTTCCCAATGATCATGAGTGACCTCTATCAAGATGTCATGACCCTCAAACACAAATGAATGAATATATCGAATAAATCTATATAGTCGTACATGCATGTAGTAAATTCCCTCTGCTGTCGACTCTCAATCAAGTGCGGGTCATGGTGTCATCAAACCCCTAACTCAATCATAGGATAAGAACCTCAATCATATGCATGATTCATATATCTGCAAAACACTTTTACGGACATACATGCTTTGGCCAAAGGCTTAATTCCTGCGTATAACAATCCCATCTAGGATCTCAAGCTTCAACATTTGAGCCAACAGATTCCATCTTGGTCATTACCTGTTCTCATACACTTAAACTCTATGCCAGTAAGCTTTTTTCACTAGGTGTGGCTAGCATGATGCGATATACACAAGTGAACGATGTGCCTCAGTGCAGTGGGCAGCTGTGACACCTCAGGTCATAGGACTAGTGGTATACGACTATGTAACATATCATTGACTATGGAAAATCACCTATGTGATTTGTCATGTTTGGTCACGTTTAGTAACACTTTCTCCAACGTATTACCCATATTTATGCTTTTGTGATATGAGACTTGTCATCTAACCATTAGCATCCAATACTAATCCTTGGCAGCATTAAACATACCAGTCATGTAATGTCATACTCCCATATGACAACACCTCAACTGGGAACAGATTTGGATGTATTTAAATTATAGACTTTACACTCACATCTATAACTCTTTATAGATAGAGTCTTGACATCATAATACATCATGAGATCTTATTCTGCATTTTATATATACAATATAAATTAGCAACCGAATATGCAAAATGATATAAAAGCCATTTTATTAATTATAAACTAATTTATAATTAATTATAGAAATATATATAGATAAGAATGATATCCCTGAACCGTATGAAACGATTGGTTTTAGAATATATCTCTAACACCCGCAAGGAGTCAAAATTAGAAGAAGGACAAAAGAGATGGATGAAAATCTAGATAAAATTAAAAACTTAGCATTTGTCTTTCAAATCAAACTAAACAAGTTGAAGAAACTCTAGATGATGAAAATTGTTTAATGGTCATGCAAGAGGAATTAAATCAATTCTAAAGAAATGAAGCTTGTACATTAGTACCTATGCCTAATATTTATCCAACTACAGGTACCAAATGAGTATTTAGAAACAAACTCGATGAAAATGGTAATATCACTCGAAATAAGGCTAGACTAATGGCACAAGGATATAGTCAAGAAAAAGAAATAAACTATGATGAAATATATGCTTTTATAGCTAGATTAGAAGCCGTTAGAGTGTTATTAGCTTTTACATGTTATAAAAACTTCAAAGTTTATCAAATGTATGTCAAAAGTGTATTTTTAAATGGTTTTATAAATAAAGAAGTTTATGAAGAGTAACCTCCTGGTTTTTCGAACTACAAATTTCCAAATTATATTTATAAACTCACTAAGGTACTCTATGGTTTAAAACAAGTACCTAAAGCTTGGTATGAAAGACTTAGTGAATTTTTACTAAAACACTATTTTGTGAGAGGGAGTGTTAATATACATTTTTTTATTAAAACCAAAGATGATAATATTTTATTAGTACAAATCTATGTTGATGATATCATCTTTGAAAGCATAAATAAGTCATTATGCATTGAACTTTCAAATTCTATGAAAAGTGAATTTGAAATGAGCACGATAGGAAAACTAAATTTCTTTTTAGAACTTTAAATTAAACAAACAAATAATGAAATTTATATCTCCAAATCAAAATACATCAAATAATTGTGAAGAAAATTTAACATAATCGAGGGCAAATCCATTCAAACTCTATGAGCACTTCTACTTCATTGGATAAAGATGAATTAAGAAAGAATGTAGATAAAAAACTATATAGAGGCATTATAGGAGCACTACTTTATTTGACCTTCTCTAGAACCAACATTCTCTATGGAGTGTGTGTATATGCTAGGTTTCAATGAAATCTCAAGGAATCACACCTTGTAACGATAAAATAAATTTTTAAGTACTTAAGAGTCACACCTAACTTAGGATTATTTTATCCAAAAAATGATGAGTTTAGCTTGAAAGGTTATTCAGATGTTGACTATGGAAGATATAAAGTAAATAGAAAAAGTACAAATGGTACTTGTTTCTTTCTTGGAAATGCTTTAGTATCTTGGTTTTGCAAGAAACAAAACACAGTTGCACTTTCCACTACCAAAGTCGAATACATATCCGTAGGTAGTTGTTGTGCACAACTATTATGGATTAAACATCAATTGCAAGATTATAGTTTGGATTTTAGTCAAACATCAATTCTATGTGATAACACAAGTGTCATAAACTTAACTAAGAATTTTGTTCATCATTCTAGGACTAAGCACATAGAAATCTGTCACCATTTCATTAGAGATCATGTTAGTAAATGAGATGTTAATCAACACAAATATTCAATTAGTTGACATCTTTACTAAGCCACTCGATAGAGATCGCTTCTGTGCAATTAGAAATGAATTAGGAATGATGAAATTCAATGACTCATACTTAAACTTGTATGTGTGTATGAAATTAGTTGGAAATCGTTTCTAGAAGAATTCGGATTGATACTTTTATCACAAAGTATCGATACAATCAAAACGAATCAGTATGTCTTTGAGATGGTGTTGATACCCTTTCATATTCTAACCTAGAATCGACATAACTCATAAATGTATCGATACTGAAATTCACTCTTAATATATACAAATACATTCCTCTTTTTCGGATCGATACTTTTTGTGTAATCAATAGGATAGCCACGTGTACCTAATAAAATTCAAAGAATCCATAATTAGCCACTAAACTTAAATGCGCATTAAAAGACGTGCTTAAACATCAATATCTGTTTATCCTCTAGCTAACATGTATCAATACATTCATTAAAAGTATCAATGCTCGTACCTTTAAAATGGCAAATGTATCGATATTTCTTTGAAAGAAATCGATACCTTTTCCTAGATTCAAAAATAGATTGATATTTAATTAAAAGTATCAATACGTTTATGAGATTTCATTTTTAAATAAGGCTAAACCCAGAAAGTTTTTTCTCTCAATCTAAACACTAGCATTCTAAAATCAAACATTTCAGCTCTCAGACTCTATTAACACAAACTTGAAAATGCCTAAGACAAAAAATCCAGAAGTTGGACACAAGAAGAGACCTAGAACGACTGAACTTTCATCCTCCAACCTAGATTTACAAAACCACAAGGAAGATGATCGATACCTCTCACCTTACCTTAATCGAAAAGTGAGTCCTGGTCGAGTTCTTGACTTCAATCTGTTACTTTCCATAAAATTTTCTTACCTGAAAATATTTGAAGACTTTGGTTGGATTGACTACCTCAGCCTTCGAGGAAAATGTTTTGATAGCTTTGTCAAAATGGTTTACTTAACTCTGGATGTAAAGGACTCTTGCACTGGGAAAGCAAGAACGACAAAATTCATAAGCATTATACGAGGACATTTCTTCTAGGTGAATGCTAGTGTTCTATCGAGCATAACTTATGTACCAGAAAGGGGCATTTCTTATCTAGCAAATGCGTTTCAACCCTTCGAAGTATGCAAAGTTATTTTCAAAGATCTGGACATGATGGAAGTGGATAACAAACCAATTCATTTAGGGATTCACGAGTGCATTCTTCACTTGATTGTCTCCTACAATCTCAACGCACGATCTGCATGCTACTCGAAAATGACGTACGAGGATATGTGGTAAATACAGAGTATTATAGAGAGCAAGTGGCCTGATTTGATCTGATAGATCTTAAATGCATTGGTAAGGATAACCATGTCAAAAGCCAGTCACCTCCACACAGATACGTGATTTCTACCATCATCCGCAAGAGTTTGTCCTCGATCCATGCTCAGACAAACACTATCAAGTCCCTCGCTGCTGCTACATTGTCGGAGACCACGCTCTGGCATATACATTATGAGCAAAGAGCAGATGGTGAGTGGATGCTTCAAGCTCGCTAGAAGCACTTGCACGACAGAGTGAATACTGCACCAGCAACGTAGCAGCAATCAACTAAAGCACTACTAGCTAATAACCTTGAGGCACTTGCCGATGAGCACGAGGTGGTAGCCATAACAGCACCTTCCGTACAAGCTTCGTCAGCTCCAATCGCACCAGACTCATAATTAGTTCCATCAATAGCACTGCTATCCATATTGGTGGACATTCAAGCTAAGATGACCAGCATGAAAAAGCGAGTAGAAACTGCCATGACTAGCTTTAATGAGCAGCTCACCGGCCTTAAGACCATGGTCACAACGCAAATGTATAAGATCGAAGAACATCTTGCTTAGGGTGATCAAGGCATTACACAGCTTGGACGATTTGGACTCGAGTTTCATAGTGAGACTTGTAAATGTTGGAGATATGTCCTAGAACCAATCATGTCATACGGTCTAGGGATATCATCTTTATGTATATATAATTTTTGTAAATTATTGTAAATTA
>JAXCLQ010000013.1:5122386-5144923 GCA_035584115.1 Cedrela odorata | reverse complement strand
TATCAAAAGATATCAATTTGAACTTGATTAATTTAATAATTGTGTTAAAAAAAGTAAAAATTCTAACTCTGATACAATTATTAAACGATTAAATGAATTATAATCATATCAAATATTTAATTTTGTAATATTTATGATAATTTTTTTAAAATATTAATCAATTTTATTCTAAATCTAATTAAATATATTTTAAAAATGGATAAATATAACTATAATTTTTTTAAAAATTATAAATCAAATTTATTAAATTATAAATAATTTATCATCATATAATTATTCGAATAATTAATCGTGTCATAAATGAATTCATGTGTTGTAAACTCTAAATCTTAACCCTACGCGATTATTAATATCGCTATGTCAAGTTATATATTTAATAATTGTGTTATCTTATCTCAACCCAAACTTTTAAATTTTGTATCATATTATATTAATGAATCGTATTAAAAATTATCATTCCTATTTATTAAAACAATTTTATTAGAGTATATACCAAACATGGATGAAAATATCAACAATTTTTTTGGCGGTTATATTTTAACTTCATTTATTAAGACAACTTATAAATAACAACCCTATCTTTTGTTAAGATTTATATTATTTCCTTTGTTCTCTTCATATTTAGTACTTTTAAATATAAAATTTACATTTTCCTTCCCAAATATTTTTTCTTGTATTTTCCTCCTCCCTCCTCCAAGTATTGTATATATAAATATATATATGTATATATATTGAGAATAATTTAAAGTAAAAAAAAAAGAATTGGGATTTATATTTTATTGTTATAATAGATAATGATTTATTTAATATTTATTTATTTGCTTTAGTCATTTGACTAAAAGAACTAAATTATTATAATAAAATATTTAATAAACGAAGTGTTATTACATTAAACATTGAACTTAAATATCATCACTTTCTTTTTTTTTAATATTTTACTAAAGAAAAAAAAAATTAAGGCAGAGCCACGTTGCTGTCAAGGGTGGCCGTGGTCCCCCTTTCACTCACACGAAAAATTAATGAAAAATCTTGTGGACTATTAGCTCAGAACTAATAAAGAGAGAGTGGAGGGTGTAAAAGAAATTATGCTTTATAAGCTAACTAACCAAAATCAAGAAGATTTGCTTTCATTGATTGTGCGTCCGACTGAATTACAAAGCCACCATATTTATAGTATCACCAGGCCGATGAAACTTAGCTAGTAGTATTACACTTGTCAATGAACAGCATTTTCATGCAATGAATTCAAGATACAAACCAAGAGTGCCGTTCCCTCAACGACTCCGAAAGACGATAAGTAATTTTTCAAATTTTTAGGGGTATTTAAAAAAATTGCATATTAATATTTCTTTTTGCAGATGCACTTGAAAAAAATTCTAACTATGTAAAATTTATGAAGGACATCTTGTCCAATAAGATAAAGTTTATAGAAACTTTATCGATTTTTACCATTTTAAGGTCACATGCTATTTGTCACATACCAACTTTATCTTGGTCAAGATTTAGACTTATACGACACTTATTAGAGCATTCGAATTAGTAAGTCAGCCTAAATAAGTATACAAGCAGTAAATTTGTAAGTTAGTTATCTACAAAATAAATCAGCAGTAGAAAATAATTAGATACAAGTATACAAGCGTATGGCAACACAATTCAAAGTAACATCAATAAAATACATCATAAACATACAAATGACCAATGAACGTGCAAGTATTAAATAAATAAACATTACTACACATCAGGACAATAGGCAAATATGATGGAATAAATAATGCAAGTAGCACATTTTTATTTATTTAAGTGCAGAGGAGTACACATCAATGCCCCCAGAGTGCTGATGGTCAAGGTCCTTCTGAGGTACCTAGCCATTCACCCTAAAGAGGTTTTTAAGATATTGTAGGAGTGGTAGGAGGAGACATAACACATGTCTCAGTTGTCACACTCCTGAAATAGTAAGTAAGATAAACATTCTAAGCCACAATGGTACCTCTCTGACTTACGGCTATGAGTTTACTATCTTATCCTGAACGAGCAAATGCGGGTGGCCTTTACATTCTCCACAATGTTGGAATAACTTTAATTCTTCGGTTTTCTCTTAGCTGATTTCTTCTTTACCAAGGACGTTCTACTTTACGAAAAACTCCTTATAGCGTCGTCTTTTCTAAGCTGTTTGTCTCTCTGCTAGAACTTCTTCAACTTCCTTGATATTTTTCTTCTGTAGTTGCTCATTGGTCTTCTTTCTTACTGGTTGGTTGCACATAGAATCTTCCATGTCTGCGTGGTATGACTTTAACTTGCTAACATGCAAGACTAGGTGTATCTTCTTTCAGGCTAGCATCTCGACCTTGTATGAAGCCTTCCTTAGGCAATGATTGGAACTAAACTTTCATACTTCTACACTAATCTCTTGTCTTGGCTCTCCCAAAATCAAATCTATTCTAGCATCAGCTTGAATAGTACAAAGTTTTCTTGCTTGAACTCAAACGATTTTCTTGTTTTTGTCTGCCTACTTCTTCATTTTAGTGGCAACTTTCTCCAAATTATACCTGAGAGAACTTTTTTATATACTCCGTGACTATGTAGGGTAGAAGTGATTCATGTCTCGTTACTAATTCAAAGGGACTTCAGTTTGTTGATGAGCTTTTCCTTGTATTGAAGTAAAACGGTGTCAAATAATTGCACCCAACTTTTCTAGTTGACATTGACAAAATGACGCAAATACTCTTCCAGCACCCATTAAATTTCTCTATCTGTCCATCAGTCTAGGGATGATAACTTGATGAAATATTCAACAAGGAACTTTTGTCATTGGATCTGTCTTCACTGCAAACTTGGATCTCACTAGGTAATGCCTCTGTATTCGTAACTAATGCAACGCAACTATTAGTTCATTTTTCTTGATCAGTGTACCTCTGTTTCATTCCTGGTAACTTGTGCCTTTTATAAGATACAGATCTTCTATGGCTTCCTTCAAGCTGTCGAAGGCTCCTCTACATTATTCAAACCATTTTCATATTACGCCATTTTTCAATAGCTCGGTTAAAAGTTGTAAGGACATTTGTTAGCTCAAACGACATCATCAAAACTCGTATAATCCATACTAGGTGATGCATGTTATTTTGGTTCATTCCCCCCTTCGGCAATCCTCACTTAATGGTACCTCGACCAAAAATCTAGCTTTGTGAAGTATTTAGCTGAACTCAGTTGCTCAAACAAATCTGCTACTAGCAGAATGGGGTAGATACTGCGAATAGTCAACTTGCTGAGAGCTCTATAGTTAACACATAATCACATGCTCTCATCTTGCATCTTGGATCTTTTAGAACAACACCAGAGCTCTAATCGGTGCTTTCAATGGTCTAATGATGTTGGCTTCTAATAGTCCATCTAATTATTTTTTAAGTTTAGTTAGTTCTGGTGTAGTCATTCTGTAAAGGGCATGCAAAGGTGGATTCGCCCTGGGCACCAGCTCAATCTGGTAATCAGTTGCTCTTTTTTTGGCAAGGTCTTGGGCAGTTAATCTAACATCACCTCGGCAAACTCCCTCAAGACATCTAAAATCTCTTATGGAGTCAGCTCTTCTATATTCTCTTCCTCCGAGGTCAGAATTGCGATGAAAGAAGGTCATCGTCTTTTAATCCCCTTCTTAAGTTGAAGTGCAGATAAGAGCTTTGCCTCTGTGGGTTGCTTAACTTTTGGTCAGCACAATTGTAGGCCTTTCTCCCATGATTAACAAGCTACCGACAGATGGGACAGGATTTGCCATTCTCCAACAAGAAGTCATTTCTCGAGACGTCAGTAAAGTCATCCACTTGCATAAGTACAAGGTCTACTTGGCCTTCCTAAGTCCCGATCTTCATCTGCACTTGCTTTGCCAACCCGTTAGTGGGTAAGGTTTTCAGAGTTGACCGCCTTCATGTGGCTAATATCCTCATCGAGCTTCAGCTCAAGGCACTTCACTTCTGAAGCAAACTGAAGTTATAAGTGGCTCATATGTCTACTATAACAATTTCTTAGGTAACTGCTCTAGCCCTAGGCGCGGTCCCAACACAATAATATATGGGCCCGCCCTGGCTTACCGAGTCACAACCACTATAGCCAACAGCCCTGGTCTTAGACGCGATCACAACCTACTATCGTGTAGGCTCGCTCTGGTTACCAAGTCACAACCATTACAGTCTAGGGTACCTTATGACCATTAGACAAGAATTTTCCTCTCTAACCCTTCTTTGAGGTCCCTTAGGGTTTTGTCACTTTACAGGTCCAACCCGAAGTTGGCACATTTCTATGGAGTTTGCTTCCCTTACAACCCAAACTTGAAACCTCCATTTCAAGAGCATCTACAGGTGAGTGTGAGTACCAATTCTATAAAAGGCTATTTTCTTGCGACCTTCTTGCCTTTAGATAGCTCCTTTAGAGTATTTAACATCCACGATGCCACAATATGGCCTATCTCATCAGTCTTTCGATTACTTTTAAGTGCTTCTTGAAGTTCATTTTTAGCTACAATGGCACTTAGTCTCGGCCTCTTTTGGGCATTCAATGGCTCTATGAAGGCCATTGCCAATCCAACATGATAACATTTCTTTTTGACTTCCTCACCATTGAAAGATGGTGACATTTTTGGTAAGTTTAATTTTGTTCACTTGATTACTCCCCCTCCTTTGTTGGGGCCCCAATCTCTGGGTTTCTTATTCCTATTATTGCTTTCTCCTGATATAGGTAACAACCTTTTGATTGGGCGTCATCATATGAGTAATCTAACATTCGATCAACGACTACTTGTGCAAATGGGATATCTCACACTCTTTGTCGTTATAATTCATTTCGGGCCTAAGGTTAAAGGCTTTCTATCAAGTAAAATAATCAGTCTCGCAACACACTCACCGCATCACGATACTCCTTTGCAATCTCGGATGTAATTCTTTGCATATCTCCAAATTGTGTTTTCAACTCTTCGAGATATCTCTCATTGGACAACTCAACGTTAGAGCCAACAGCGTTCGTTTCTAGGACGCTCAACCGAGGACTTAAGGACTCTATTATCGTCAAAATTTGTCTCAAGTCCTCGGCATTGAATGAGCCTCTTCTCTATTGTGTTGCCTCTAAGGCTCATTGACGCTCTTCTAACTCTGTCCATTTTCTTTTGAGTGCGTATAATCAAGTTGTTATTGAGAAGATAATTTTTGTAGACATTATTACACAACTTTAAGCTCTAATATCAAATGTCACAGACCAACTTTCTCTTGGTCGAAATTTAGGCCCGTGCGGCACTTACTAAAGCTTTCGAACTAGTAAGTCAGCTTAAATGAGTTTACAAGCAGCAAGTTCAAGTAGGTTGGTTGTCTATAAAAATAAATCAGCAGTAGAAAATAATTGAAAACAAACATATAAGCGTATGGCAACACAATTCAAAGTAACATCGATAAAATACGCCACAAGCATACAAACGATCAATGAACGTGTAAGCATTGAATAAATAAGCATAACTACGCATTGGGACAATGGACAAATAAGATCGAATAAACAATATAAGCAGTACATTTTTATTTATCTAAGGGAGGAGAAGTACATAACAATGCCCTTGAAGTGTCGATAGTCAAGGCTCTTTTGAGGCACCTAGCCGTCCCCCCTAAAGAGGTTTTTGAAACATTGCAGGAGTGGTGGGAGGAGACATAACATATATCTCAATTGTTACACTTCTGAAATAGTAAATAAGATAATCATTCCAAGCCACAATAGTGCCTCTCCGACTTGTAACCAGGGACTTACTAGCTTACTTTGAACGAGTAAATGCAGGTGGCCCTTATATTTTTTCTATGGCATCTTTAAAGACAATGTGTTACAAGGGATGGGCAAAGTCAATTTGAATCGGTTTTAATTCAAAATTCAAACATTAAAAATATAAACATATTTATTTAAATAAAAAAATAATTAAAAAATATATTAGTTCAGTTTGATTTTTACGGTTTGGAATAAAAAATTGAACAAAAACTTATTGGTTTGGATTTTCTCATCTTTATGTGTCACTACAAAGACACTGGTCTCATCAAGAACTATAGGCTCAACTAGAGAAAATTTCACACTTGTCTTAGGAAGATCTTAGGTTCAACTGGAGTTATTTTATATGGGTCTCATCAAGGACCACAACATCAATAGAAATTAATTTTATATTGGCTCCATCACGACCATGAGGCTCTATAGAAGCTTTAACATTCAGTTTTCCCCTTTTGAAAACAATATCTTTTGGATCAAGAGGTCTATCACGCTTCAAGTGTGTTATAGACATTGCTATTTGTTCTTCAGGGACAATCATCCTAGCTGGTGTTTTAGCAGTATGGATAAAAGATTTTCTTACTCTTGCACATTAGCAAATGCATCAAGCATATGATTAGCAATTTGCTATAAATGAACTATTCTTCACACTTCGTTTTCACACTGAACGGTGTGAGTATCCAGATGACACATTATTCACATGTCAAAATAGCTAATGCCTTGCTACAGAAGGTGGCTTATTTACTCATAATGGAGGAAATGTTGTCTAACCAAAATGATACACTACAAAATGTGCAGTAAAAATAACACCTTACAAAGGTTCAAGATATCTAATAATTGATGGTGAGTTGAAGCCAACATAGATCCCCAAACGCCACTAGAGTCTTATCTTTATGCATTGTTGTGGAGCAATAGACATTTGTATAGAACAATCGCAAGTGTGTAGATGGGGTATGTCTAGTTGATATCCAAAAACTAGTTATAATGGAGAATATTGATGACATGTAGTTGATTTGAGGTTAGCTAATGTGTAACATGCAAAATAGCTTATCTCTATACAAATGTAAGGAATTGTGTATGCCAAAGCAAAGTTCTTGCAACCATTTGAAGACACTTGATAAATGATTATGCAAATTCATTATAGGTATGGACATGTATACCAAATGCTCCACAATTATCCCAGTTGATATTTGTAGCCTTCAAAAGTTTTTGATGTAAACTCACCAGCATTATTAAGATGAGTAATTTTGATTGGATGATATGAAAATTATGCTAGTAATTTGATGATTTACGTAAACAATCTTGCAAAAGTCATGTTGTGTGTGAACTACAAGCAAACATATGACTATTGTTTAGATGCACTAACCATGATTATGAAGTAGTGGAATGACCCACTAAGTAGGTAGGAAAGTCCATAGATTTTGCATTAAGTTCTCTGAAAAACTAATATAAATTCACAATCACTCTTGGAAGGTGATGGTCATAAGAGTTCTTAATAATTCTTTTGTTAGTCTTCATCTTTATCATTAGAAAAATGTTAGGGACTTCAAGATGAATAAGATCGTCATAGTTTGTCTCAACGTTATTTTATTTTACTTTTATTGAGACTTGGTAAGGATCCACGAAGTGCTTGGGTGTATAGTAGGCATGTGTCCAATGACCTTTCACCCCCTCACCTTCTTCAAGTGTTTTCAAAAGGTCTACCTTAGACCTTTCTTCTTTCTTTATATCTTTATTAGTAATAACTTATCCATATAATGTCGATTGCTAAGCAATTCTCAGACGAGGCAGAGTTCTATTAATTAATTATATTGAAATCTTTGTGGTAAAATATTTAGAGTGTCAAACTCAAACTTGATTAGGTTAAACATCTTTAATAAGACTTGGATGGTGGTGCTAGTCATAGAAAATAATAGCATAATAATATAAAAGAAATAAAAACATTATATAAATTGGCTTTATTTTATCACATAGATGATCTAAATTAAAGGCAATCACAAAACATATTCATAAGGATAGTTATGTTAAATAATAGGATATCTTATAGACTACTAGTTCAAAAGTAATAAAGAGAGAGTGGAGGGTGTAAAAGAAATTAAGCTTTATAAGCTAAGTAACCAAAGCCGAGAAGATTTGCTTTCGTTGATAGTGTTTCCATTGAATTACAAAGCCACCATATTTACACAACTGGCCCAATGAAACTTAATCATCAGTAGGACATTTGCATGCAATGAATTTAAAGACGGTGAAGTCCAATTGACCAAATTTTACAGACCAAAAAGAGCAGAAGGAAGAAAATAGAATGGGCAGATCAAATTTCAGAATTGATGGAATTCTGCCTGACCGAATTGGATGGACAGATTAAAGATAGAAATCCAACCTTTCAAAACAAAATCATTTATTTGAATTATATTATTGTTTTCACAAACTCTTTTCCTTTTTAACTTTTTAAAAATGGACAAAATAGCTAGTAGGACAATATCACTATACCATCCATTTTCTTTCATTTGGTATATTTGATAATATTAAAATTAAAATTTTTTTAAATAAAAAAATAATACAATTGTATTGATATTTTTTTGTTACATAATTTAGATTAATCAAATTAATTTATGTACTTAAACTATTAATATTTCTTCTTACATAGTTTATAATTTTCAGACCTTATTTGGGTCCATCGGATCCATTATTTTTATTTATCAAAAAATTGAAGAAAACATATACCAAGGCACACACACATTATTTTTATATATTTTCTTTTGTAAATTATGTTATAGTATATAAATTATAATAATAGTATACGGATGTTTGTGCCATAAAGTTCAAGCAATTGTGACTACAAAATTTTCTAATAAAAAATAAATTTAAATAAACAAACAAAATAATAAAAATTTGATTTATTTGTAAAAAATTCTTTAAGAATATTACATATATAGTTTGGAAAATGGTATTGAGCATAAAGAAAGTCCAATAAATCTTGGGCCTCGAAGTGGGTTATGTAAAGCTAAGGATGAAGTTCTATGAAGGATAAGAGGTATCAAAGCGTAACTCGAGCTTAGGAGACACTAACTAAAGGATAAAAAGGACATCAGGTACAGTAAGGGTTGAGACTTTTCAGACTCGGATAAAATGCCTCAGGTCTGGGTATCAATTCTAAGACATCTTTTGTCTATATAGATCTCGGGCGCAACATGACAAATATCTTAAATATATAATACAGTTTGAGTTCATATCGAGTAAATGAAGATGTTTCAAACAAAGACTTTCGAGGCTTCTCAACAATGACGTATCATTGAAAGATTCATCTTCTATAGAATTCTACCAAGTTTGAGAGGTTTACACGTATAAAAAGGATTAAAGGACAACCAGGTATGCATGATGATTGTGAGAACAATAAAAAAAACTTTGGACTGAGAAAAAATAACCTAGTTTTGGTTTAAGTGAATATTGATTTTATCTTATTTTTTTTTCTCTCAAACATCAAAAAACAAAACCTTGACTTGAGCATCGGAAGGTTTTCGCCGGACCACCAACTTTTATCCCCTTAGGTTTCATTGTGATTTCATGTTAAATAATGTTCAAGCGAAAAATAAAGATTAACGCTAGTGTATAGAAACCCTGGAAGGATTTTTATTGCATCAATATCTGTCGTCGTCTGTGAAAATCTTGAACAAAAAGTCAAGAACAACTATGACTAGAAGAAAAGCAATGGCAACAACGCGAACTTATGCAACTACAAATTGAACAATGACAATGGGAAATCATGAAGAAAATCCTCTCAAGGTGGCAATGACAGCTAACCAAAACAATAATAATCAACCATCACCTTTGGAAGGCACAAATCACCATTTAGAAGCTTCAACCTCTTATCAAAATCTCTCCAACCCCAGAGACATAAAAACTGCACAGTGGATTCAAAAGCTGGCTGAGAGCAAAAAATAACATGCAAAAAAAGATCAACAAATTCAGACGCTGGAAGAGAAAGTTACAAAGATAAGAAGAATGCTTCAAGTTGGTTCTCACAGGGTAAGGATACCAATATAAGTAGAGGTCGTGGAAAGCAGCATTTTGGATGTCTTACATACCAAGGATTACGAAACCAATCCCAACAAAATACCACCAGGAAGAGATATACAACCATAGAGAAAGAAAAGAGAAAAATCTCTTATTATCTTTCAGAAAGACTCTGAAGTGGCGATATCGCTTTTAGGTTTATCAGTGAACCCGACTTTCAATCCCAATACTTCTCAGATGATTCAGCGACAATTCCCAAACGGAGGCTAAAGAACAGTTCCAATTCGGAAGGCTTGAGGACGTTCCTTAATCGAAAACGTCAAAAGAAGATAGAAGGCTCCCAGCGAGGCCTATCTCAAGGAAGGAAACATAGGGAACACGATGAAAATGTTGATAATCTAGAAGCTTACGTTAGAAAGCTAGTTAAGGAGTTAGAGGACATGAAAAGACAAGGATGAGAAAGGAATGATGAATTAGTAATTCGTTTAGGATTGCATTCTAAATCCTTTTTTTCTCAAAAGATTCTAAGTCTTGTTCTTCCTAGGAGGTTCAAGATGCCTTAGATAATTCCCTTCTTGCAAAAAATTGATCAATCCTTACATATGGATTTATTTAGGGAGATGATATTGATTCAAGGACTAAGTGAATCCCAGATGTGCTGTTTGTTCCCACTAATATTAGAGGGACAAGTAAGGAAGTGGTTCACAAGTTTAGCCCCTAACAATATCCATAGTTTTGAATTGTTATATGAAATGTTTATTAACGAGTTTAGAGGGGCAATTGTCAATCTTAAAACCCCTAGTTTATTACTGCTCATAAAGCAAAGAGAGGGAGAACGTCTTAAAAATTTCATTAAGAGGTATCATGATGAAGTAATGAAGTTGGTGGCTAATCATCATTTCATGGCGTTGGAAGGACTCAAGAGAGGTTTACGGGTTAACCAAGGATGGTATACAATACAAAAACTATTCATTACCACTTATAAAGCAACTAAGAGAAAATTGTTGGATGAAATTGAGATTGAGAACTAGGTTGCCCTCAAGTTAAAGGAAGAAAGGGTAATGGGACCAAGCTTACATGGAGAAGTACGATACCCGAAGGCAGACAATAAGAGGAAACGAGATATGACTAAAGGAATTTTCAAGACTCTAACAGGAAAGAAGGATGGATACTAGAATAAAATAGAACAACAAAAGAAGGGACAATTTGCCCCCAAAGTGATAGCATTCGCCGAAAAGAGATGATATGAGAAGGTTAGTTTAAGTTTAAGAAGAAAGAATCTTCACTCCTTTGAACATCCCTCTCTTGCAAGTACTCTAAGAAATCAAGAGACGATGAACCATATTAATGGAACCTCGTCCCATAAAAACCAAACCAAACGAAAAAGCCAAGAACAAATTCTATGAATTTCACCAGAGTGTTGAACACCTGATTGATGAATGCTTTGACCTCAGGAATTAGGTCAAGGTTCTAATAAAAATTAATTATTTGTTGAATTTCGTCGCAAACAATAGGGAAAGGCTCGGCACCCTGGATCAAAGGGCCGAGCATGAGAATGTGTATGAGAATTAACAATGGTAATCTTTGGTGGAATTATGTTGGTAAAAAACTCAAATAGAGTAAAAAAGAATTATTAAAAATATTCATTGGCCAATTCTACCTTAAATCCTCACGTCATGAATGTAAAAGTCAAAAAGAAGCAGAAGATCGCCTCAGTTCTACTTATGTTCACAAATGAGGACGAGGTAGGAGTACACTACTCTCATGATGACACTTTGGTGATAACACTAGTAGTGGGAATAACTCAGGTCAGCCGAATATTAGTGGACATAGGGAGTTCGACCAACATCATCTTTAAAGAAACCTTAGACTCTGTAGGAATCGAAAACTTAAGACTGAGATCGGCCGAAACAACTCTTTATGGCTTCAGCGAATCATGCATCTACCCGTTGAAGGTAGTACAGCTGCCTATCACTATGGGAGAAAAACCATATCAAAAGACTATGATGGTTGAGTTTTAAGAAGTCAATCTTAAAATACCCTATACTATGATTCTTGGAAGTCCCTTCTTCAAGGCTACAAAGGCAGTAGAAAGCATCCATTACCTGAACCTAAAATTCAAGGCAGGAGAAGGTATCGACATCATCAAGGAAAGTAAAAAAGAAGCTCGATCATGCTTCGAAACCTCTTCAAAAAGCTTGCATTGCCAATCAAAATGATTTTAGACAGAAATCCTTAGAGTTAATGACGAGAACCTGCAACATGAACAAATAATGAAAAATTTAAGCAAGGAGACCAAACAAAATAATGCACCACCAACACTAGAGTCAGCAAAAGAATTTGAATATTTTATCTTGAACAAAGAAACTTCTAAAAAAATAGTCAAAATTGGTTCTTATCTCCTTGTGGAGCAGAAGGCGATACTTAAAGATATTTTGAGACAACATATAAACGTGTTCACATGGACACATAAAGATATGCCGGGAATTGATCTTCAAGTAATTTTTCGTTGACTTGCAATTAACCTCAAGTACAAGCCTGTGAAATAGAAGAGGCAACTGTTCAATGCCGAACAAAGAAAAGCCGTGCATGTTGAAGTAGAAAAATTGATGATAGCTAATTTTATAAAAAAAGTACACTATTTGGACTGGGTATCGAATGTGGTTATGATTAAAAAATTCAATGGAAAATGGAGGATGTGTTTACATTTCACGAATCTGAATAAAACATGTCTTAAAGATAGTTTTTCACAACCCAGAATTGATCAACTGATAGATTCAACAGCAAGATATGAGCTGCTAAGCTTTATAGACACATTCTCGGGGTATAATTAAATTAGGATGTATGAGTTGGATAAGAAAAAAATTGCGTTCATAACGAACCAAGGGTTGTATTTTTACAGAGTAATGTCTTTTAGGCTAAAAAACGCGGGGGCTACTTTTCAAAGGCTAGTCAATCTGGTTTTTAGGCCCTTGATCGGGGCAATTATGGAAGTTTACATCGATGATATGATTAGTAAATCGTTGAAGGCCCGAGACCATCCAAAATATTTGGAAAAGACCTTTTCATATCTAAGGAAATATAACAAGAAATTGAATCTCGAGAAGTGTGCGTTTGGAGTCTAGGCAGGAAAGCTTTTGGGATATATGGTCAGTAAGCGCGGCATCGAGGCCAATCCTCAGAAGATTAAAGGAATATTGAACCTCAAATCCCCACCATGCTCAAGGAATTGCAAAGCCTAATAGGGCAGTTGACAATATTAAACAAGTTCGTATCTAAGGTAACTGACATGTGTTTTCCCTTTTTGCAGATTATGAAGAAAGGGAAGAAGATTAAATGGATTGAAGAATGTGAGAATAGCTTCCAAGAATTAAAGAAATACTGACATCCCCACCACATCTGGCAAGCGTAGGAATTGGAGATGTGTTTTACCTTTACCTTGCAGTGTGCGACCATTCCATTAGTTTTGGTAAATTAAGATACCAAGAAGGTCCACCACCCCATCTATTATACAAGTAAAGCACTCATGAATGTTGAAATAAGATATTTTCCACCTGAAAAACTCACCCTGGCATCGGTAGTAGCAACAAGAAAGTTGCTACCATACTTCTAAGCTCATTAAGTGGTGGTACTAACAAACCAGCCCCTGAGGCAATTTTTCTATCAACTTGACTTATCAAGTCAATTAGTAAAATGGTCGTTGAACTCAGCGAATATGATACCAGCTACAAGCCCAGGAAGGCTATAAAGGGACAAGCTTTGACAGATTTTGTAGAAGAAAGGTCAATATCCTAACACATCTTCGTTCATCAAATCTCGAAAGATGCTTGGGATCGAGAACAAGGGAATCTAGTCCTTCTAAACATAGCCGATTCGATCCGGAGTCTTTTTATTATGGAGTGTCAAATGTATATGGAAGAGGAGCTGGAGTTGTCCTAGTAAGCTTGGATGAAATTGAGGTAATGTATTCCTTAAAATTCAACTTCATGGTCACAAAAATGAGGTAGAATACGAGGCCCTGATCGTAGGGATCAACCTAGCTCAGGCTTTAGGGATTATAGGCTTGGATATTCACTTTGATTCCTAGCTGATAGCTAGTCAAATAGACTGATAGCTCTAGGCTATTGAGAGTAACATGCAAGCTTACCTAAGAAAAGCTAAATGTCTCACAAGTACCTTAAAGGCTATCATGATAAGACAAATTTTGAGGTCAGAAAACTCAAGAGTAGACATTCTAGCAAAACTAACCCCTACGTTCAAGAGGAATACTTTAGCCTCAGCTCTAATCGAAGTCTTGGAACAAAAAAACACTGATGTAAGCAACGACCAACCCTCCGTAGCTTAGCTTGACTCTTGCCATTGTTGGATGAAAGAGATAAAATCTTATATTTGAAAGAAAAACTCTCAAACGACAAGGATAAAGTAAGAAGGATAAAAAAAAGGTCAGTGAGGTATATCATCATTAATGGGGAATTATATAAACAGGGTTTTAGTATCCCATATCTCAAATGCCTCGGACATAAAGAGGCTACATGGATTCTAGAAGAAATCTATTGTGGAGTATGTAGTGGACATGAGGGAGCCCATTCTATGACGTATAAAGTCTTAAGGCGTGAATATTATTGGCCAACACTCTCACAAGATGCAGTTCAGATGGCGAAAACTTGTCACGAATGCTAGACACCTGATAATATACCAAGACAACTCCCTAAGAAGCTGACGTCCTTGACACGCCCTTGGCCATTTTTCTAATGGGGTATAGATTTTATTGACCCTATGCTCCCTGCTGAAGCCAACACAAAATATGCAATAATGACCAATGATTACTTCACCAAATGGGTAGAAGTTGAGCTGTTAACCACCATCATTGAGAAAAAAATAGCAACATTCGTCAAGCAGAACGTGATTTATCAGTTCGGAATACTTGAAGTGTTGATTTTAGACAATAGAAAGTAGTTTGACAACTCAAATTTCGGGGAGTTCTGCAGATTTCTCAATTGACTTAAGGTTTGTCATGCCTGTTTATTTAAAGGCTAACATGCAAGTGGAAGCCACAAACAAAGTAATCAAGAAAGCACTTAAAAAGAAGCTCAATGAGCATAAGAGTGCATAGATTGATAAGGTTCTCGAGGTCTTTTGGGCCTGTAGGATCACTCAAATGGTAGCCACTAGCGAGACCCCCTACAGCCTCACCTTTAGATGCGAAGCAATAATTCTTATCGAGGTTAACAGACTGACTTTTCGAATAAATAACTACGATAAGGCCGGTAATGACCGAATCATACGGTTAAAGCTAGACCTACTTGAGGAAAAGAGAGATTAGGTGATAATAAGGGTGGCGGCCTACTAACAAAGGGTGGCCAGATATTACAACAAGAATGTTTGGCACCGTACTTTCCAAGTCAGATATTAGGTCTTGAGACATGTCACCTTGAACACTAAAGTGATAAGAGAATGTGTTCTTGAGGCCAATTGGGAAGAACCATATAAGGTTACCCAAGTTCTGAAACCAAGAGTCTACAAATTATAATCTCCAGACGGAAGTAGGGTAAAAAAAACCATGGAATGCTGAAAGATCAAAGTTGTATTATCCTTGAGGGTCGTTAAAGATTTGTAAATTTTTTTGTCCAAATAATAAATAAACTTATCATTTTTTGACATCAGCAAAAAATTCATGATAACAAAGATACATTGATGAGTATATAATCCTCAAGTCAAAGCACAAAAGAATTAAAAAGCTTAGAATAATATTATCCATAGCTCAAATAAGCTCTGAGGCCGACCTCAGAACGTGCAAGAGTAAAATGGTTCTTAGATGGTTACTCTTGCATTCATCTCGAGGTAATATTATCTATAGTTTAAATAAGCCTTGAGGCCGACCTCAGGACATACAAGAGCAAAATGGTTCCTAAATGATTAAATCTCATGTTTGTCCCAAGATAGTAAAACCCATGGCTCAAATAAGACTTGAAGCACGAACTTAGATTGTACGAGAGCAGAACTATTCCTAAATGACTACACTTTACTTCCACATTGAGGTAATATTATCCACTCACTCCAAATAAATCTTGAATCAAATCACAGATAAGAGTAAAATAATTCTTAATTGATTATGTCATATTTACATACCGAGGTAATATTATTCATATTTCGAATATGCCCTGAGGTTGACTTTAGGACTTATAAGAGTGAAATGGTTTTCAAATGACTACATTCACTCTTCATCTAGGCATTATAATATCCAAAACCCTAACAAGTCCTAAGGATGATATCAGGATATAAGAGGGTCGAATGTTTCCTAGATGATTGTGATAAATGAATTCAAGTTAGATTAATAATATCCAAAACCCATTAAAGTCTGGAAGTTAAAGCATATTAATTGTTAGTATCATTCATTCTTGAAGATACCATCTCCATGAAGAGATGATTAGAAGACTGATTTTTAATGGCACAAGTTTTATATTCTTAGCTTAGTTTAGCTCAGGTCAAGCTTTTTAAAGCATTTATTAATAATGGACAAGTTTTGTAAGTTACCCAAAGGGCTAAGTATAAAGAATGAAAGGGAAACAAAGTAACTAAGAGATGCATACAAGTTAGAAGTATGAAATTATAAAATATTGAAGTTCATAACATTTTTTCTATAAAAAAAAAAGAGAAGGAAAAATGGGAAGAGAGAGTGAGTAACAAAAACTAAGACTAAGGTTTAGTTGGTCAGACCAGCTAGGGGATTGGGCTGATTAGAAGGAGCAATAGCTTAGTTAGTAGAAGGAGCGTCAGCTGGGTTAGTAGGAGGAATGTCAACCTGGTTGCAGTAAGAGTAAGAGGAATCTTGAAGTTATGAGGATGGGCTCCCTCAGAACGGTTGTTATCCGAGGAATCTTCATTAAGAGGTAGAGGCGTAGGTCTCAAGGCTTTATATAGTCATGTCAGATCTAAGTTTGGATACTGCCCTTAAAACATCTCATAGGTTAGGTTAATTCTTTCATTGACCCCCTCTACGATGGTAGCTTCAGTCACCTCCTTAGCATCTTCAAGCTTAGCGGTTAATAATACATATCTTTTCTTTTCAGCCTCCAAGCGTTGTTCCAACTCCCGACATTTCTCTTTAGAGTCTCAGCGAAGCCACTGACACTCTGCTCTAGACTCGGTCAAGTCGAACTCAAGAGTGCTCAGCCTGGGAAGATTCAACAGTGGCTACCCTAATCTGAAACTCTTCCATCTCCTGAGCCCATTTCTCTTTCTCAGCCTCAAACTGGGTCTGCTCTATCGTTAAGTTCTTTTCTGTCTCCTCAGCCCTAAACCCCACTCGAGCTATCTTCATTGACCTTGAAGAAGCAGTCTTAATGGCATCTTTATTCATAATATTAGCATACTGAATCTAAACTAATGAACATAAAAGTAACCAAGTGTCAGAGGATATGAAGAGAATTTCTTCCTTTCAAACAGAAAATAAGTATCTATTAACCCGACTTAGCCACCTCACCAAGTAATCCAAGAGCCCCAAAGGTGTGGCTTTCGAGAGAGCGTCTAAGTAATTGAGAGAAATCTCCACCATTTGTTAGTTGATGCAAGGGAGGAAGTGGGCAAAGAACTCTATTTTATCTTTAATGAGACCCTCTAGGATAAGTTACGGTGTGATAATGTTCCTACCAACCTTTTGAGTTGGCATCCCTTTCTTTCTCCTCTGCTTATCATCCTCGTCCACCATAACAACTTTCTTCTTGCGCTTTCCCTTGTTCATCTTGGGGGCTGAAAGATGTGGCAGGTCACCTCGGATCTCAACTCCCCTGGTGGGAGTTAAAGCCTTCCTAAAACCAGAAGTTCTAGCAACACTTGAAAGTGCAAATGTCCAGTAGTACTCTTTGGGGGTAGAAAGCCCAGCCTCAGTCCTTGGAGCTTGAAAAGCCTTTTCAGCCTTTTGGCTTTTGGCCAATTGTCTTAAAACATCAAGAGGGTTTGACATTGGCTTTTTTGAAGCCATCTCTCATACTGTAAAAAAATAAAATAAAAAAGTAACACCAAGATTAAATTCCTTGGTTCAACACACGAGAAAAGAAGAAAAAAATGCTTACTAGCCTGAGCCTTATCTGAAGCCAATTAACCTTTGAAAATACAAAAATTCACAAGACCTGATGTAACAAGGTCAGCAACAGAAAAAAAATATCTTTGGCAAGATGCCGAGAACCTGGCCATCTCAACCCTCTCCAAGTTTCGAGCATTAAGCTCAGGTAAATTATTCCAGGTTATTGCATCCCTAAATAATCTGGGCACTTGGGCGTTATTGTCGAAAGTTCAATCACCATTGACAAAGAACCATTTATTGTGTTCCTCTTCAATAGGTACTTCAATATCTACCATTGTGGGAGTAAAATTAGAGATTTGACACCACAAAATGAATAGATCCAATAAAATTCTCTAACTATTGTGGTTCAGTTGATAGGGACAATCTTAAAGGATTTGAAAATCCTGGTAAAATAGTCATGAAGTGGGAGTCTAACCCAAAGTGAAACAACTCGTCATTGAAAGAGATTTCACCATCAAAAGGGCAATTATGGAGTTTGTTAGCCTTAGGAGCTCTAAGATAAATGCCCTCATAAATATTATAGCAACGGGTATAAGCATTTAGGTCTGATTCTGTGATGATAGAAGGGAACCAGTCTGCTTTAAAAGATATTGTTTGTTGTATTGCCTTAAGGACAGTAGAAGATGTAGAAGCGACGGTTACCTCCTCTTTAGAGTTGTTTACCCTGAAAGCAGTCTCGTGAATTTCTGTTTACAAGAAGAAGAAAAAAATATTAAGAGTTGCTCTGGATTATCAACAACTCATGAAATTTCACTTATAGTCTCTAACCCTAGAAGACTACTCAATATTTATCTCAAACAACCAAAGTATCAAAAGTTGATGAAAAGAAACAATTCAAAGAATTTAGAGACTTACCAATTTCTGTTGAAATAATGGAGCAACTTAGACAGAGAATGATCGTTTAAAACTCGCGAAAAATCTTGTTCCTGGCAAGGCTGTCTATGATGATAAGAGGGTTTAGTTTAGAACAATAGCAATAATAATGCAGTAAGAATGAAGTTACAGTCTAAAACGAAAGTGATAATGGTGCAATGAGAAAGGAGTTACAGTCTAGAATGAAAACGACTTTGATAAAGCAAGTTAAAACACATAGTCTATAATGAAGATGGTACTAAAAATGAATGCAGGATTTGAAATTTGTTTCGCTTCAAATCAATTACCACTGTTCTTAGAAACAATGGCTATAAGATGATTGGACTTAGAATTTGTTTTCTAAGTTCTTTCGCTGCAAAGTCTAAGAAGAGTTTGGATATAAAGAAAATGTGAGTAAAGCCAATTAAAGGGCAAAAAAAGGGGGATTAAAGAAAATAAAGAACCCTAACCATTGCTACACAAAGGAGATGAAGAGACAAAATGAAACCATGTAGGATGAAAGGTTAAAAGGCAATCATCGGAATACGACAAATGAGGCTTTAATCATGATAGCAAAAGAGATTTTTTGGGGCCCGAAGCAATGTTGCCTAGTGAGCCAATAACAGGTAGCCACGTGGATAGAGAATTATGGATTTTGAGTTGAGCATTTAAAGTTGGCGTGTGATCAAGTCTTTTCAAATTGCAACTTTTAGTTTTTGTCAAACAATTACTATTTGACTAAAATTAGGGAGCTTGATGTTTAGGCAATGGTCTGAGGCATAAAAAAAGCTTAATAGGCCTTGGGCCCCAAAGTGGGTGATGTAAAACCCAAGATGAAATCTTGTGAAGGATAGGAGGCATCAAAGCGTAACTCGAACCTAGGGGACACTAACTAGAGGATAATAAAGACCTTATGTATAGTAAAGGCCGAGAGTTTCTAAGCTCCGATAAAAGGCCTCAGGCTCGAGTATTAATTCCGAAACCTCCCATGTCTATAAAGGTCTCAGGCGGAACATGACAGATGTCTTAGATATACAATACAATCTGAGTTCATCTCGGATAAATGAAGAGATTTCAAACAAAGACTTCTGAAGTCTCTCAACAGTTGGGCATCAATGAAAAATTCATCTTCTTTCCAATTTCTTTATGGATTTATTCCATAATAAAGGTCCATATCATTGTATATACATTTTGGAAGAAAGGGCTCAAAATCCCGTAAATTTTAAAAAACCGATGCTTACAAAATTAAATTCCATGATTCTCAAAATCTAAATACATCTGGGATCATCATTTTCAGATTATACAGAATTCTACTAAGTTTGAGAGGCTTACACATATAAAAAGAATTTAAGTACAATCAGATACACATGATGATTATGAGAACAATAAAAAAAACTCTAGATTGGGAAAAAAATAACCTAGTTTTAGTTTACGCGAATATTATCAAAAAACAAAACTCCAGAGGATTATCGTCGGATTATAGATTTTTATTTCTTTAGGTTTCATTATGGTTTCAAATTGAGTAATGTTTATGCAAAAAAAGAAAATTGATACTGGTGCACAGAAATCTTGGAAGGATTTTTGTTGCATCAATATATATATATATATATATATTGTAATATTTGTAAATTGATTTGGAAAGTAATAAAATATATTAATAAATAATAAATAATTTTATCATTATTTTAGAAAAAAATATCAAAATTGTTATTAAATTTATATATCAATTGTTTATTTTTTTATTTTTAAATGTTAGTAGCTTTTGTTAATTTAAAAAATAATTTGAAAGTTTAAATAACTCCATAATCTCTTAATTTTACAAATCATTAATATTATTATTTTATAATCTTTTTACTACTTTTAAAAATGTTTTGTAATTTTAAAGATTTTTAAATTAAATTATTTTGTAAATTTAAATATTTCAATGTAAGTCCGTATGAACTCCAAACTTGTTGTACCACCTTAAGACTTCGTACCAATTGAATCAATACTTTTTTTACTACTTTAAGAAATTTTGCCAGTTGAATTAACTAGTAGTTACGTTTATTCTTTGTATTTATGTTCTTTTATTTTTTTACATCTATCTTTTTTAATGATTTCACATCAATATGATCTTATCATGTCCAATAACTTCATCGAATGTATACAAACACCAACACCCCATACGTACCTTTAACTATTTATCATACATAACAAATTTTATACGGAGATATTCATGTTCATATAGAATCATCTAATAGATTATAGAACAATGTCACACATTTTTTTTTTAATCTATCTCAATCATTATTGAATATTTACATGACATAATTTTATAAAACAGTCTTATTAAAAACATGATAAAACATTTTTATATAATACATTCTCGTCATATACAGTGAGGTTTCTCTTTTTAAATGCAAAGCACAAGATTCTTCATGCACGACTTCACTATGCATGGTACAAGTAACATGACTGGATGTTACATCCGAATCTAGACATTAATTATAAGCCTATAGAAGAAATGAACCTATTACGAATCTTTAAAATTCAGTGAACCTTTCTCAGCTGAAGAAGAATCAAAGCGAACCGAAACACCTAATTAATTACCTTGGTACACTTAATAATTTGAATGAGGTCATTTCATTTTATATCTAATAAAGAGTAACAAACCCAATTAATGTTTGCTGCTCGTTTGAGAAACTCAAAAGCCAAGCATGAAAATGAAAATGTTATTCGCTAGTACCAATGATAGGATGATATCAATTGCATTATTATCTTAGTCAAATCAGACGGTTGTTGTTCAATCATTGATTATCAAATTTTCCTCCAACTGTTTCGGACAGAAAGTGAGAGAAAGAGGAGCAAAGGATTCTTTCTGCTTTAAGACAAACTGCTCCTTTTATTAATCCGTGACAAGCGAAAACCCAATCGACACGTGGCAAACACCCACTTATCTTTGTATGGAGACGAGACAAGTCTGGCTACAGTTTAATTCCAGCTACCTACGGCAAACCCGATTTTCTGGAATGGAGTGTGATAGGAGACAGAAAACAAAAATGTGTGCTGCCAGATTTTTGACCAAGCTGCAAAATAATATTAACATGCTTCCATTTCTTTAAATAATTTAAATCTTAATTTATAATTTATGTCACAATTCTAAGTATTGTTAAGTTCAAATCAATTCGTAATTTGATATAAATTTGAAGTAAAATTCAGATTAGGAAACGATTCAAATTTGCCTAATTTGCTCCTAGGAAGCTTGGAATTCTTTTGTTGATTTCATCTCTAAGGCTTTTGGTATATAATTAACTATCTCCTCTTATAGTTTATGTAAGTCATATGTAGCTGATTACTGGTACATATTTTTCAAAGCAAGTAGTTATTAGTCACTCAATATTTAAAAGCAAATTGCAAAATTTATCACCACAACGATCTCTTGTTATTCAAATCATGCATAAACAATCTTAGAATTTTATATACATAGAGTTTTGTTTGGTAAGTTTTCATGATGGAGAAAAGGTGGTTGTGGGTAGATTGATTTGTTCACCCTTTTCCTTTGACCTTATATTTCTAAAAAACATAGTGGAATGAGCCCTCTTTTTTTTTTTTTTTTTTTTTCTTTTCTTTTCCCATTCACATTCAGATTGACATTAACAAATGAATTTGAATGTAGCGTTTAAAGGCAATTAACAGATTAGCTATGATATAGAGATCATTAATAAGTACTTATCTCGCTAATTACCTTGGCAATTCTTTATTATTATTATTATTATTATTATTATTATAGGATTGGCCTAAGTTTAGAGCAGCGCAATCAGTGTTGTTCCAGAA
>JAXCLQ010000013.1:5098224-5108268 GCA_035584115.1 Cedrela odorata | reverse complement strand
CACACACACATATGGGTTGAATGTTGATTATTGAAGATGTGTAATTTAGAAAAAAAAATTATGCACTTTTAATTTGAATATAAAATAGATATACTTTTTTTTTTGTAAAGATATGGAAAATAACTTGTATTATTACTATCGTAATGATCATATAAAAAAATAAATTGATATATTTAGATAAAATAAAGAACTAAAATTTAATAAGATGTTTTAAAATTTTAAATTATTAAACGAGAAAGAGTCAAGGCTGAGGATCTTCGCTTCAAAACAAGGACAGATCGGGGACGATGATCCTTATTTCAAAACTGGGACGGGCTGGAGACAGGTCGGGGACAAGACAAAGATGGCAATCCTCAGCCCATATCTGACACGTAGCTAACCCTAGTAACATGTAAAATGACACTAACATTATAATTTATAGATTAGATTAAGGGAAAAATTATCCATCCATTTGTATTATATTTATGAAAGATCAAGTCCATACACTGTTTTTATTATAAGGTCTATATTGTTATCATATTAAAAAAAAGTGTCATTGATAAGAATATTAAAACTAACAATATATAAAAACTATTTTATTAGAATTTTTCTCTATAAAAAACTAACACTGAATTAGGGTAATTTTAAAATTACTGTGACTATTATATATAGTTGTAGTCGAATAGAATATTAATAATATTGAAAATACAAATTTTATTTATATAAATTAATATGATAATAAAAAATTGTTTTGCATCTCACATTAACATTATTTATTTTCTTTTATTCATTTGAAATTGAGAGACAAGGGGTATAACATAATACCTTCATATCAATTTGTTTGAGTTTATATAATTAGTAAAATTCTAGATAGAATTATTAGTGGTAAGTGAAGGATGCTTAGTAAGTATTAATTATGAAGTGTTTATTAATGATTTTAATTATACTAATAAAGGTACGAGAATTCTAATAATATCCTTCCAAGTAATAATATCAATACTAAAAATGGGATCGTTTAAAGATACTAATAGCTGTGTGTTATAATGCAGATCGAGCTGCTTTTCCATGAACTAATCTCCTCCTCCTCACACAAATAAAAATAATTGTTAGAGCTTATAATTTGAATTTGTATCAACATCTAATACTAGTTGTTTATTTTTGTTACGAAATCGTTTATTGTTTGGGAATATGGATATGGAGAAGCTGCACAAGTAGAAGATGTAGCAGGGTATGGCTACACTCTTCGATCAGCCGCCATCGATTCCTCACTAAAGTCGTTTGACGGCTGATCTTAACCTCATCAAGAACTCCTCCGTCTAAGCTCCTGATATTCAGAACCTCAATCGTTTTGCCAGGTATCTACACAAATTCATTTTACACAAGTTAACGTTACAATGGAAAATGACTAAAAAAATGCTCGTATTGGTGCAATTTCTAATAATTTGGAGACTTTAGAGCAACGGATTTTACATGTAAATTTGTAGATTGATTCACATGTTAGTTATGTGTAGCGTCTTTCTGCAGCTATGAAACCAAAGACCGTTTGAGAATCCGAATATCAGATTCCAATAACAAGAGATGGGAAATCCCAGATCAAAACATCTCCCGAATAGCCTAACCCCCTCGCCACTCCCTCCCGGAAAACCTCGTACACTCAGACCACTAATTCTTAACCATCTACAACACTTCCCCATTCGGCTTCTCCTTCTCCAGGCCATCTTCCGACGACGTCCTTTTCAACACACTCTGACGTCTCGAATCCTGACACACTTTCCTGGTGTTTAAGGATCAGTACATTCAACTCTCTTCAGCATTGCCTAAAGAAAGGTCTTATCTTTACGGACTTGGAGAGCACACCAAGAAAACATACAAGTTAATTCATAAAGACAATTATGGAATTCCGACCTGTTCGCCACAAATCTTGACGTTAATCTCTATAGTTCTTACTCTTTTTACATTGATTTCAGATCACCGGAGGTGTCCAACTCATGGACTTTTGCTAATTAATAGCAATGGCATGGATGTGGTTTACAATGGTGATAGGATTAATTATAAGGTTATTGGACGGATTATCGATTTGTATTTTTTTTGCCCGGACCGTCAGCCAGATTCAGTGATACAACAGTATACAGCATTTACAATGCCATATTGGTCCTTTGGTAAGTAAACTGTGGAAATTTATTTTGTTAACAAATTTAAAGTCGTTTGAACATAAAATATAAATATATATATATATTTTCAATTTTAAGGATTTCGTCGGTTCCACATGGTTACAAAAATGTGCCTGATCTTGAAGGTGTGGTTACATGGATGGGTATAAGGATTTTACTCTTGATCCCTACAACTTTCTTGCCGACAAGATGAAAAATTTTGTACAAAAACTTCACCAAAATGGTCATAGATATGTGCTTATTTTGGATCCTAGTAAGTGGTTATACACACCAAATTCTCCAAACTAGCTCAAACAATGCTCATTTTGTCTCTAAAATGAACGAATTCGGTTGCCTTTCCCACAGGTCTGAGTGTGAATAACACATACGGAACCTACATCAGAGGAATCCAAGCTGACATCTTCATAAAACGAGATGGTGTACCTTGTAGAAGTTTAGCTTCTGCTGGTAATTCAAAATTCTGCTGTGACCGTTAAGAAAGCATCTGAGCTTTTCTCTCTTCTCTCTCTGGTTCTTGGCTTCTGGTATTTTCCTCCTTGAATTGTCACATTCTCATCCAATGCTAAGCTTAGCTGGTATATGAATCAGTTATTTTTTAGTTAGCTAAAAAACAGAATTAGTTAGTCTTCTGAGCTGTCAAAAAGAAACTCTTTTTTATTTTTTTTTTATTAAAAAACAATTAGAAGCTAAGAACAACCGAAGAAGAAAAATAAAATAAGTAAGAATAATAAACAATAAAGATACTCACGAACGATTCTTTAGAATCCGATCCAACCGCAGGGAAAAAACTACTAAAGGAAAAACATACAAAATGGATTATCGTACAGATATTTCATGGAGAAAGATGCTTTTATTTAGTTCTTGGGGTTTTGTAATCATCTTTCATAACTGAATCAGTAAACTGTTTGCTTGTTGATTCTTTCCATGGATGTAAGCTAGGTTCCTTGGTCGAACCATGTAATTCTTGTGTTGAGAATTAAGCATATTATACGCAACGAAAATTTAAAATTTATTTTAATTAATTATATTAATTAAATGTTATTAATTCTCATATTAAGATTATACTATTTATCATACTTTATAATAGTAACAAAAAATAAATAATTGTATTAAGATCTTATTTTAAATTTTTACCACCAACGGGACTAAATTAGCACTTTCTTAGATTTTATACAGATTCGTACTTTGATTGCTTTTTTGACCTTCAAGATATCTAAATTTGAATTTCTTTATGCAATACAAATTTAAATTTCTTTGTAAAATAAAAAATTGTAAATTTTTGAGTCTTCTTTTTAGAGCTTCTTAAATTGCATTAATCCGATATCAAAACTAAAAGTTATGGCTCAAATACAAAAACTGAGCAAATACTATTTTTCCAAATCAGCCACCTAAGTGTAATTGTAATCCACACAAGGTAGAGAATTAGAGTTTTAAGATTTCTCTAAATTTTAATTATGTACAGTGTTTTTTCATAAATGCTGGCTCTTGAAAAGAGACAAATAGAGAGTTTTTGGCCAAAATAATTTTCTCTCGACTTTTGAAAAAAATTCTCTCTACGTTTTTAAGTCAAAACTTGGGTTTATATAAGTTTTATATTTTGATTTTTCAAATCTTATTTCAAATAGAAAAGTTAATAAATAAATTCCTAATTTTATTAATAATCTATTTTTAAATTAAATACTATTTAATTAATCTAATTAATTAAATAATATCATCTTAATCAAATTAAGAAATCTATAATTAAATACAATCACTTTGTATAATTATAATTTAACTTTAATAGTTTTCAAAACTATCAAATAAACTCTTAAAGATTATGAACTTAACAATTAAGTCCTTAATCATTTATCTACATAATTTAATCTTAATTCTTTAATTCCTCAATACCTTTTATGTATGATCCATTAGGTTCTTTTTTATATTGATAATGAAATTAGTTATAAACTTCTTAAGTCTAAATAAATTAATCTAATTTATCTTTAAATAACTCTTTAATTAAGAAACTAAATTCCATAGATCATGAGCAACATCTAACAATGCATCATAACCATCAATTGAGAAAGAATACTAAATTAGTAAAACTTAATCCATATACGATTACCGTATGATACAATCCCTTCGCCTCATACGTATCCCACCAAAGATTTTAGAGTATGGAAAATGTTTACTCTATTAAATCATGGTTATTGAAACTTTCGACTAAAGTTGATAATATAATTTTAGAGTTTCTGAAATTCCTTTCAGAACTCACCATAGCTATGAACTTATATTATCACTTATGTCAAAATAGTGCCTCTTGGAAAATCGACTCTACGTTATCCAGAGCAGCAAATCCTTTATTGATTTCTCACAACCTTCGCGTGCTTCTCATATTGCCCAATCATTATCCTATGCGTAATCTCGCTATGGACGACGGAGGTGTAATGTCAAAGCATATATATCCACAAATAAAATACCATGAAGATCTCAAGTCTAAGGATCAGTCATACCATCTTAAGTAAGAGAAATGCCATAAATACGTGGATAACACTCCATATGGATTTTTCAAACGGGTCAGTTCAATGAACTTGTTTTCTAATAAGCATCCATATGTTAAACTAAGTGAACACTTTCACTAGTAGCTTATGAGATCAGTTACCTTCCTTCTTCAAGAAAGTAGACATAACATATACCAATCTAATCTGGATTTATCAATGCTCTAGTGTTGATAATCCTACGATCGAGAACATTTAAGATTGACAAGATCTCATAAATTAAACTTAAATTAATTCATTTAATTGTTATTCTAAGAACTTTATATATAAGTAGTCAAACAAAACTTATAAATAAATTGTCAATTTTATGAATCAATACTATAATGTATAATTACTTATTCATTTCTATTGAATCTAGGGCATATAACCAACATCTTGTTCTTAGGGTTTTGTAATCATCTTTTAGAATTGAATCAGTAAACAGTGTGCTTGTTGATTCTTGTTCTGGTGTTATTGATTCTTATTTGCATCCTAAGTTTTTCATTAACGTTCTTTGAAGCCTAAGTCATGGTCAATTAGCTGTGGCATGTTAAGATCGAATCTTAGGTCAAATTCCTAACAAACCTTCTGTTGGTACTGTTTGAGAAAGACCACTTTGATTTTCCTGATTTTGTGAATCCAGCCACTCAAATTTTCTGGCAAAATGAGATCAAAATATTCCGAGAGATTTTACCCTTGGATGGTCTTTGGCTTGACATGAATGAGATTTTTAATTTCATGACTTCTCCTCCCACTCCATTTTCTACCTTTGATGATTCTCCCTACAAGATAAATAACAACGGAACACAACGACCGATTAATAATTGAATTATCCTGGCAACAGCTCTGCATTACGGCAATGTTACAGAATATAATATCTATAACCTGTATAGACTCTTGAAAGTTAAATATACTCGTAAAGCTATAATAAATATTATTGGGAAAAGGCCATCTATACTTAATCAACTTTTATAAGCTCCGGAAAGTATACAGTACATTGGAGAGTAGACAATGCTACAACATGAGATGATTTTGCCCATACCATTCCATCCATTCTAAATATTGGACTCTTTGGAATCCAAGTAATTAGAGCTAATATTTGTGGATTTCTCAGAAATACAATGGTCATTTTTATATAAACCGCATTTCCTGTATTTGAACATGCATGTGGTAGAATGTCGAAATGAATTTATAACTTATTAAATTTATTATAAACATTAAATTTTGGTATAATTTTTAATTTTGCTAGTTTAATTGCAATTACGTTTTTTTAAGCAAATTCGGTAATTTATGAAATTATTATTATTTTAATACCAAAAATTTTCATAACGTTATTTCCTAAAATAAAGCATGATTTTAGTATCTTAAATTTATTTTTTAATCAATAAAGAAAATTTAATTGAGAATTTAGGAATAATTGGTTTAAAGGGTATATTTGAAAGTTTTAAATATTATAAGGGCAATTATGTCATTCAAGAGTTAAGTACAAATATATTCAAAACAACCATTTTCCTCTCATTTTCTTCTTCCTCCGTATTTGCAGCCCTCCCAAACAATGAATCAATTCCTCTTCTTTTCGAATTGTGAATTATCTCATTTTTACTTGAGACCATTTGCTTCTTTGAAGTTTTTGCTTCATTTCTCACCAACAAATTATAGTCCAAGCTTAATTTTCTTCTAAATCCTTATACTTGCAAGATTTTATAAGAAAATCATGGTTAGTGCTATTTGGGAAATTTTGATTTCCACTTCGATTTGTACAACTAACTCTAAAATTGGACTCAAAGAGTTATAGTGGTAAGTATATGTACATGATTTCTCATATCTTTGCACCCTTAGTGTAGAAAACAAAATTTTGGGTTGTTGTGTATGTTGGGTTCGATTCTTGACGTTTCTATAGTGATTTTGGTATTTGGTTTCTATTAATGTTGTGATTGTATTGTAAGTGTGAAATTAAAGTTTAGAATAATGTTGAGTGTTGATTATTTGACTGCACTGCCTTTATTTATTTATCTAGAACAATTGATATTAGATTTTGAGAATTTTATTTTTGATTTAGAAAATAGAGATATGAAACTTTAATTTTCTATTGGTTTTATTGGATTTGGATTTAAAATGAATTTATTATAAATTTTTGAAATAGAATGCTAAAAACTAGAATTTATTGTTCATCTAACAGTTTTGAAAACTTTATAAAAACTATATTGATTGACTAAGAATTCTAAAAGTCTCTAATTTTTTCTATAAACTAGATATATAAAGCTTTAAATTGTCATAGAATCACTTGAATCAGAGTTGAAATCAATGTGTCGTAAATTTTCAAAGATGTATATAAATGTGGACTGTGAGTATGTTGTTTCAATGAATAAGGTTTGTGAATGAATGTTAAATTGGGAAGTCGAAATTGAATATATGGTATAAGTGCTAGTGGCTAACATTAGCGAAAAAAAATTTTGGTTATATTTAGCAACTACTTGCTACAATAAATAGATACTACTTTGTATTCTTTTTGTATGATTTAATTAGGTAATATAGTACATGGTACCAAAGGCGTTTAGATTATTAAAATCAGAGGATACAAAGTTTTAGCATCTTAGTTGCGTATAAAAGTGTATTTGGTGATATAAATTTCTAATGATTGTCGACATAGAACAACCATGTACATTATGCATGCATTATTCCCATACAAGCATCTAGTTTAATATTTAAAGTTTTGTATTATAATGTAAATTATTTATGACACATATAGGATTGGATAGTGCAAACATAAATTCACCTTTGCGAGAGGTCCGACAAGAGGGTGAACTTCCACCCCAAATTGGTGAGTGAACTTTTATGATACCATCCTTGTAAAAATATTTAAATAAAAAAAATTTTACAATTTTTTTATATTAAAGTATATAAGGATTCGATCACTTACTTGTTCTTTTTTTAAATAGATACAATATATGCATTATTGTGATAGTAGTATAGCCTTAAGCCGGTATATATATATATATATATGCGTATATTGAATATTTGTGTAGATACAACGTACAGCCTATAACAAACCTTTGAGACGCATAAGTGAGTGGAAGTTGAGTGGGATAAAAGTGGTAGATGAATGTTAGTGCGCCTGCTCAATGTATTTTGTATTGATTTGATTATTATGAAGTGATATGGTCTTGCACTGGATTTTTTAATAACTTGCATAATTATTTTGTTTATTGTTGATTTATATTTATTAAATTAGTTATTTGCACACTATGTACCTAGCCTTTTTTTTTTTTTTGTAAAAAGATAGATATTATAATTGTTCATTACTGAATATAATTGTGTATTTATCTTTTATTAATATATTAGAGTACTTTGAGCAGTTTTGATTACCATGGTGGCCGACTTTTGGATAGATTATTATTTTTACTTTTAGGTACTCGACTCAAGTCAATATTCAAGGTTTATTGGAGAATACTTTCATTAAATTTATTTATTTGATATGAGATAATTTGTATTAAAATATAAAAACTTATTTGAAATTTACGAAATTAGTTTGTATTTCAATTTGAAATAATTTTATATATTATTAATTATGTACTATTGTGTGTATATCATTTTTTATATTTTAAATTCTAATATATATATTTTTGTTGTCTTGCACGTTTATGAGGTACATTCCAATTTAATGGGACGTAACCTAAGGATGCGCAGCGATTGTCATGTGTCGACAACCCAAGGTGGAGGCGTGACATTAATGCATGAAGCGCACACAAAAGAAAACCAATGCAGGAACCCAATTCTTCTCGTTCCCTCGGGATGTTAAAACTCATGAAATCAAAAGACAGTTTTTGATTGAAGAGTAATGCTGTCACCTGTCTTGAAGCCGGGAGCAGTTTCAGTTGACGCATACTACCCAACAGGAAATTGGTTTAGTCTCTTCAACTATTCAAATGCAGCGAGTGTAAATTCGGGAAAGCAAATAACACTTGATGCTCCAGCTGATAATATAAAGGTGCATGTTCGAAAAGGTAACATTTTAGCTTTGCAAGGAGAGGCCATGCCAACAGAAGCTGCCCGGAAAACACCATTCCAACTCTCAGTGGTTGTCAGCAGTAAGGAAAATAGCACCGAAGAAGTTTTCTAGGATGATGGAGAATAGGTGGAGATGGGAGAAGATGGAGGCAACGGGAGTTTGGGGCAAATTTATAGTTGAATAGTAAATAATACTGTTCAAGTTACATCAGAGGTTGTGAACGGGGATTTTGCTTTGAGTCAGAAGTGGATTATAGATAAAGTGACCTTGATAGGATTGAAAAAGTTTTAAGAGACTGAAGAGGCGTGAGTTGAGCACTACCCGGGGAAACAAAGTTGATCAAAGACTCGTCAGTGATTAAGGAAAGAGTAAACAGTGATACAGGATTTCTTAAAATAGAGATCTCAAAGCTATCTCTACTCATTGGAGAAGAGATCGAGTTGAACCTGTAACTGGAACACACCAACTAGTCAAAGAGCTCTTAAACAACAGACATTACAATTTAGGCCGACTCTTAAACGACAGACATTACAATTTAAAGGCATACAAAAAATGCAAACCAGTACACCGGAGGTACAATAAATACTCGTTGCAGATTGCAACAATCTGATTTGTGAATCATCTTCTCTCGTTTGTCAATAAACCATTTAACTGGTTTCAATTAGTACTTTTTATCAATGTAGTTTCTACCTTGGATGTTTCAAATCTGTGTTGTTCATCAATTTAGTCAAATGAAACATTGTAACAGACGATTCTGGCATCTGGTGAATTCTGCAACGCAACAGATCTTCCAACTATCTGAACCCCTTTATATCACAGAAGATCGTATACAGAACCCTGGCATTGTCTACAGAACCGTTCTAGATTTTTGAAACCGAGGAGATTACTAAATCGCATTTCTCAATTAAAATTTGACGAGGCTCAGTATTTCAGATTTTTCTCTTTTTAAGGAAAAAAAAAAAAAAAACTGCAGTGCATCTTATTCAACAAAATTACAAAGCCCGGATGTTAAACCAATGATAATACCAATAAGAATAGACTTTTTAAATTATGTAGAGTGTGCAAAAAAGGTAATTCATAAAATTTTCTTGACCACTACTCAGATTCAGGCTCTCAAATTTTACTTTCTTCTCATTGAGAAAACTTAATGAAAATGATACCACAGATATCATTTCATCATTCTGTCAAGACTTACCAATCCTCTCTCTCACAACTTTTCTTTTTTAATGTTTATCATTCAAAATCATACATTGAATCAACAATTAATGCTCCTTACTCGCTTAGAAAATGTAGCATTTCCCCAACTTATCGTTTCAAACAAATTATCCTAGCAACCCGCAACCTTATTTCAGGTCAGAGTTTCACAGTTAAG
>JAXCLQ010000013.1:5053146-5074559 GCA_035584115.1 Cedrela odorata | reverse complement strand
TATAAATAGACATTAGAATCATCATTTCAAGACATCAAGGAGGAGAGAACAAGAACATAAGACATTAAGGAGAGAGAGCTTGAAGAGGAAGAGCGAAGTAGAGGAGGAAACTTTACTGCGAAGCTTTAAACCACTAAGTTTTTCCCATCTTTTGTTATGTTTTGCTATTTAATCTTTGTTGTGTTTCATTTTGTTATGGAGTAAATTTATTCTTCTAGGATTATGATGTAACTTAACTTTGATGTTCCAATCTTTTGTTTAAGTTAATTATGAAATTTCTATCTTGGTTGATGCATTTAATATTATTCTTAAAGCTTCTAAATAATTGATCACTATTTATTTGAATTGTCAATCATAATGATAGTAAAAACTAATTTATATGTCTTATTTCATTGTATTGAATGTCATAAATTATATGTAGGAAATGAATATACCTGCATGGTTTTTGTAGTTTTTAAAAGAGATCCATAAATCTTAATGAATCATTTACTGTTTTAACTTTGCACAAGAACATAATAGTTAGCTTTATAAGGTATTTTCCTTTGGCCTCGGGAGGGATTATGTGAATAATTTATGGATACTCAACTAACAACTAAATAATTAATTCTTATTAAAAAGAACAAAAGGGAGAAATGAATTAGTTTAGGTGAAATCAAAACCCTAGAGTTTTAGTTTATTAATTTATTCTTATTCACTTATTTTATTTGTATTTAAATTTAGTTTTAATTTTCTATCGATTAAACTTCATTAGCCAAATAATATTAAAGTTATTTAAAGTTTTGGGAATTAGTTTACAACAATCCTCGTGGGATGATACTCATCTCATTATTCTATTACTTGTTCAGCTTGTTCACTTGCGATTTTGCATAGCAAACACCATTGCCTTTTTCTTGAACTTTTTATATTTAGGAAGATGACAATTTGCTTTGACATGTCGGGCTTTTTGCATTCACAGTACGTGACTTGATTCTTCTTTTTTTTTTCACCTCTTTGGTTTTCTCCCAAAGATTCTCTGAATTTCTTCTTTCTAAAGTTCTTGTTGTTCCTTAGAAATCTTTTGAACCTCTTTGCCATTAAGATAATGTCATCATAGTTACTTTCACTCTCATCCACATCACTTTTATGCATGGATGATGTGAATGCAATGTTTTTCTTCTTCTTATCCTCGATATTTCAGTCATCAAAAATTTATCTTCATAGTCCATAAATGACCTAATAAGAAGAAAAAGAGTGTTAAGATCCTTCTTTGCTATTGGTAAATATTTTTGCTATAACTTTGAGAGAATTAATTATGTCTGTGAATCTTGTGTACATATTGTGAATGGACTCACATAACTCCATTTTAAATAATTCATATTTCCTAGTGAGTCTTCTTATTTTATATTCTTTAACTTGGCTAGCTTCTTCATATATAACCTCTAATGTATGCCAAAATTCATGACCACTTTCACATGCAAAAATTCTGTTGAATTCACTTTTATCTACTGCACAATAGAGAATATTTATAGCATTAGCATTCATAAAGATATTTTTCTTATCTACCTTATCCCATTCACTACTAGGCTTAAGTACATTTTTCCCTTTCTATTTGCTTTTCACTGGAATCTTAAGACCTTTTCTAACTATTTCCTAAAGCTCAAAATCAGTAGCTTGTATAAATATTCTAATCTTAGCCTTCTCATATGCATAATCATTTCCATCAAAAAATGGGGGTCTAGTTATGGAATGTCCTTCTAAATGTCTTAAGATTGCTTTGGATATTTTCTTAGATGATTAAATCCTAAACAAAATAACCAAGCTCTTATACCAATTGAAATACAAATTTACAACTTAAGATAAAGGAGGAGGTGAATTGGGTTTTTAAGCTTAATTTAACAAATTTAAGTTTTGCTTCAATTTAACTACACAATCAAATATAAGGTTTAAAAATAAAGAGAGTGATAAGAGAGATTGAACACCTTAAATTTATAGTGGTTAAACATAACCTTGCTTACGTCCACTCCTTTAAGCTCCATTTGAAGATTTTATTATGAACAAGTCTTGAAACCCCAGACTCAATTTATAATGAAGGAGATTTTTGGTACTCCTTCAAACCTTAAAGTGATTCTTTGCCAATCACTTAACCTCACTATATCCAAGTGAAGAACAACTTTGAAACCCTAAGACTCAATGTACAACTAAAATGATTTTTGGTACTTCTTCAAATTTTATAAGTAATTCTTTCTCAGTCACTTAATCTCACAATACCCAAGTAAAATATCACCTTTTTTTACTATTTTACATATGAAAATAGTTGTAAAAAATAAATTACACCTTCAAATAATTCTCCAATAAGAGAGAATATTACAAATGAAAGGACTAGATGTATGAAATGTAATTGTAGCACTTTGTAAGCTCAAGATTTAATTTTGAAACTTGAATGATGCTTGTAAACAATTAAACTTTGAAAGAAAATGTTCAAAACTACTTATGAATGAATGTAGGACTTGTATTAGATTCATAAAAATTCAAATTTTAAATACAAACGATTGACCTTTTCCTCGAACCAGTCAATCAATTTTGAAAAAATGAGTAACGACCATAAAATGCTTAGCAACTAGTCAGCTAGTTTCTTATGCTTGATTTGGTTTTTTACCTTTTAAAAATCTTGCAATTTGGTTCCTGATAACCTTGTAGTTTAGTCCATTTTTATGTTTTGAAAAATACGATTAAATCTATATCTTAGGTTTTAAAAGTGTGTCTTTTGGTGCATTTTGTAAGTATCAAAAGTATGCTTTTGCATAAAATAATTGAGCTTAGAAACTTACAATAATTACACACATACAAGTTTATTTTCTAACATTTAAGAATAAATACCGTTAATTTATATCTTGATTCTTTAACTTGAGTCCTTAATGCTTCCTTGTTCATTTGCTTGATTGAATTAACAACTTTTGTTATCTTCAAAGTACGATTTTGTATAATACCAAGGTTAATAGTCATGTTCTGAGAATTTTATATACCTATTTAAAATGTTGAGTTTTATGATTTTCTCTTTTGTAATTTTAAAAGATTTTAAGGATAATTAAAAATTTACAAATTCTCTTGCTTCAATGAAGTAACATTTTAATTTTTATGTGGAAACCTTACAAATTAACCCTTAGATTTAATGTTTATCTTTCTTATTTTTATAATGATATACGTGTGTGTTAGAAATAGGATGGACAAATTTTCAAAACTTTGCATTTTAGTCCTGATGAATTTTGAATAATTTTTATTTCAATCCTTATATAATATTATATTTTAATTTTAGTTATATGTTGTAAATTATTTTTTGAGGGTGTTTAAGGCACCATTTATATTGAAAACATGAAATTTAGGTCCATATTTTTTTTTAATTTCAAGTATTATTTTGTAATCCTTGAAAATCTGGCATTTTGATTCTTATTTGATATTTTGCAATTTGGTCTCTTTCATAAAAATAATGTTTGTTTATCCTTCTAATTTGTAAACTATTAACTTTATGTTTGACACTTGAATAGGTAAAAATTGTGAAGTCAACAAGACACTGAAGGTTCCCAAAAACAACCAAGTCCAGGGCGTTCCGACCCAATTATCCTATTTGTGAGTGATAGGTGCAATTTGACAAAAATTAACTCTGTGACCAAATATATTGTTTCGACAAACTTGCCTTAGACATTTTCTCAATATTAAGTCTTTTCATTTATTGAGTAACCTTGTTCATTAGATGTTATTGTAAGAGGTCGTTACGACTGATGACGACAATAATGTCCTATATTTTCTCGTGGGAGTTATTTTGAAGTCATTTACTTAAGGGCACTTATTTAGAAGATAAGGTGATTAAGCTCGGTGAGTTAGAGAAAGTGTACTCAAAGACGACACCAACATGGTTAAGTTATGGCTCTTTTACTTACTTAAGTGACTATTATTTGGCAAGAGGCTTGCAACAATGCAGAAACCTAGTTGTACATATTGGATAATTTGGACCAATTCAATATTTATCCATAGGGATGCATGGTCTACCAGTACTTTTACTAGAGTTTGAGTTGCACAATAGCAAAAAAGGCAACCAAACATAAGAAAAAAATTGTCATTACTGTGACAAATGGGAAGATATACACAACCATATACAACTTGAATGATTATGTTATTGAATTGCAGGTATACACACAAAAATTACCATTTACTCTTTTTGTGTAAATCTTGTAATTGTTATATCGTAGTTCTAAAGGTAATGTACCAACACTTAACATGTTATTTTTTGAATAAATATACAAGGTCGTTCAATATTTGGATATGGTGTTAACGAATAATTACTGTAGATATTTCGTTGGAAGTCCTTGAAGGCTTACATTAGAGAGACCACTTTCACGACAAAAGTTTTTTAAAATAGTGTTGTATGGAAATCCTTAAAAAAATATTAAAAAATGTATACTTTTCTCTAATGTAATTATTTTTGTTTTGTAGAAGGGTGAAAGTCGTCACGATGTTGAAGCCCAAGATTAGGGAGATAGGAAAATTGTACTTCAAACAGTTGTTGATATTCTCTTCATCGGTAGGAATGGTAAAATTCCCTACAATCTTGGGTGCCCAGCCTGTTCAGGCCGTGGAACGGGGCCACATTTGGCTCATTTTGGGTTAATTTTTTTAGATTAAATAGTATTTTTTAGCCTAAATAGTTTCCAACAAAATAAGGGGAACGGGAATGGCAATCCCCAACCTGTCCATGACTTGTTGCTATTTATACTTACTAGTGTGGTAAATATAAGGATAACTTGTTTTTAGAAAACCTTGATATTCAATTTGCTGACAACATGATACATGTTTGTGTACTAAATTTACAACATTTGTTGACTATTAATTAAGTGCTTTTGTGTATTAAGTTAACCACACATATTGATTATCATAATTTTCTTGTTGTATTACAGCTAACACTAGTACAACGTGTTTTACAGTTACATTGCAATCACCAGACATAAATACCAGAGATGATCTTCCTACCTTGCATACATTAGAAATTTATTCAATGCACACGATGGATAAATTTTTTTGACTTAGCATATGTTTGCAAAGTTATTCGACAGATATGAGTATGAACCTTTAGAAGATCGGGTATAGGGGTCACATAATAACTTTGACGTCCTGCATGAGATCACGGAGCTTAAGGTTGTAGTCAAAGCTCACCATGTATAATTTTACGCCCACCGATATAAGTTAAGCCACTTTTGAAAGAAATTTAATGCGAAATTCCTTAACACCACTGGTAAACTAGACTAACTGGCATAGCTGATGTAGGCACAACATTTACAAATATCGCATCTGACACTAATAAATGCGAGGGTCCAAGCGACAGCTATGTCTTAACTCTAGTAATTGATTTCATTGTTCGGATTCAAGTGTTCTTCTTTACTAACTTTTTTTTCATAAGATATTGCTCCATTGGTTTAAATTGTGTTTTAGGAATATAATAGCATATACAAACCCCCATGCACTATCTGAAACAAGCGATCATGTTGACCATAGGGATTTAGACAATGTACATTGTAACGCCTTCACTCCTACGTGTCATTTTGCAGGCCCCATAACCACCTCTTGGGCTGGGGCTATGAAGCCACAAAGTTGTGAGGCCTTGGGCCAAAGCGGACAAATCCTACTTGTGGACTGTGAGGCTTTGTAGGTATGGGCACCACATCACTACTAGGACCACCTCTTGGGGGGTTATAGGGCCTGCAAAGTGCCACATAGGGATGAGGGCGTTACATACACAGTCAATTTGGCAGGATGTACAAAAGGGCCTTCACAATAAAACATATTAGAATAATCCATTTAAGAGGCAGCGTAGGAAGCCATTAATTAAACTATTACATACGTAGAACTTGTAATGGTTGAATTTCAATCCCATGACTCTTGTCCCTTAAGGAGCTTTATGTTGTGTCATGTAGTAAATGGAAACCCTATATGGGTATATAGACAAGAAAATAATGTGCATTAAACCATAGTAGGTCATCGTATTCTTGACAATGGCTTATTGGCTAAAGGATACAGTGAGTGTTACATCATTATGTTCATTGTTGATTGTCTACAAAAATGTGAACTAACTTATATGTTTTATGTCATGACATTGACAATTAATTTAGCAAGGTGGCCTACTGCCAATTGTCCTGTCTGATGGTGATCTCTCAATGTTGAACAATTATTTCGTCAGACTTATAAGAATGTGTTTTAGCTATTGATTTTTGTCATTAGTTTAGTTTTGAATGATAAATGATTATATTATGTGTTGTAAATTGTTGTTTGAGGGTACTCGAGACCACATTTATACTGAAATTGTAAGATTTAAAAGTTAGGTGGAATTATAAATAAGTTTGGAAGTAAGTATGTTTTTTTTTTTTTTTTTTTTTTGCATGATATAATTTTGGGATATATTCATATTATAGGGGAGACTTTGCCTAATTTTTTTCAAAATTTCTTGTGATATTCTAGCACATAATTTACAATCTTTAAAAATATTTAATTTTGGTCCTTACTATACTTTACATTACCTAACGTGTTGTATATATGCATTGCAGTCAACACTTTATGTTTCATCCCAAGAGTGAACATTGTACTTGAATATTAACAATGAACAATATGTGTTGGGGACCAACGATGGGTTTTACAAGCCATAATCGATAGTGGACGTTGTATACATCTCTACAAGGGTGACTATGGGTTGCATGCACTTTGGATTTGGCAAAATGACAAATCACAATTTATGATTCTTCATCGCAAGCATACCCAGAGTTAGAAATTAGCACTACGATGCTTCCATTGTACACATTAGTACCTAGTCTTATGCCAAAAATCAAGTTGTAAAAGGCGATGCTAGATTTAGTGGACACCGTTGCACCACTATTATATGTGCAGTTCACTAATGGGATACCTCGTCAGTTGTGGGGAGCGGTGGTTGTGTTGTGTTGGTGTAAATATATTGAGTATTTATGACTCAATAGACCGTTCGACTTTACACACGAGTTTGACACATTTTTATGTAGAAAATGACACTTGATTTATGGCTTCGACAATTGATGTAGTGACATAATTTGTTAATTTGGTAATTTAATATAAGTAAAAGTTATTTAAATATTTAGCCATTGCATTTTAATTATATTATTGAAATATTTATTAGTTTCTATTAAATTAAATAAAATAAAATAATAATATTAGAACTTATTAATAATTATATTAATATTTAAATAATGAGTTCTTTTTATTTAATTTTTTCAATATACAATTCAATCTATTTAGACTTTTTATATTTAAATAAAAATATTTTCAAAAAATTAAAGTTCAAAAAATCAAATTTTAATATTTTTCAGGTATAGAATAATTACATAGTATAGTGGTATACATTATATACAGTTGATGTATATATAGAAACATGTTATGTTCTTAATTGTAATTTATTTTGTCATAATTATTAAGAAAAAGTTAATAATCATTTAAAAAAAATTTTAGCCATGTATGTTTTTAGAAGGGATTGACGTTTCCTCTATTAATCTCATTTAACTTTCCTTTTCTATCATCAAATGATGTAGTGATATATTTTGTTATTTTATGAAAGTATCATAACAATATATATATGCCTGAAAATAATAACTATGGAGTCTCTATAATTATTTATCCATTTATGTTATTGATATACATTTGCAGCGGGACAAGTGAAGTCAAGCTATTATTTTGTCAAAATTTTAAAATGTTTAATTAAAGTATACGGATCATATATTTTTAAAAACTATAAAAATCTTGCATTTTGGTCCGTTTATAACAATTTTAAAAATCTTGCATTTGGGTACATATGTAACTTTAAAAATCTTGAATTTGGGTCCATAAATAACAAATGAATTTGTTATAGAAGAAACATAAAAATAACATTTAAAAGATCTCAAATAGAAAGAAGATATGTTATTTTGTTGATTGTGTGGTATATCTTTAGGAATTAGATTTTGATATAAAAATTAATAAAGATCTAGTTACATTTTTAGAAGATATTACAAGTGATGATTCTATTAAATGAATTGATGCCATGAATGATGAATCGATATCTATAGAACAAAATCAAGTTTGGGAACTTGTTCAATTGCTTAAAGGATGTATAAGAATAAGGTGTAAATGGGTCTTTAAGACGAAACGTGATTCTAAAGGTAATATTGAATGATATAAAATTAGACGATAACCAAAAGTTTCACTCAGCCAGGAAGCATTAATTATAAAGAAACATTTCATTTGTTTCTAAAAGGCTCTGACTTAGAATTATTATGAAATTAGTAGCTTAATATAATTTAGAGTTATATGAAATGTATGTGAAAATAGTTTTTCTTAATGGGAGTTTAAAAGAGAATGTTTACATGGTCCAACCTGAGGGATTTGTACTAAAAGAAAAGATGTTAATAACAACGAAAGACAAAAATCAAAATAATAGACACACGAATTTGTTATCGAAGAGAAACTATATGAACAACTCTTCATAAGATAAAAATTCTCTAGGCTGATCTAAAAGCTACCAAAATATTCTCCAAATTCATACAAGAGCCCCAAACTATTCAGTTAGTAAAGAAGAATTAAAATTGATGATTTAGTACAAAAACACTCTCAAATAAGATAAACTTGACAAGTGACCCACTCCAAGCAATCTAGTGTTCAGAATTATGAAATTTTCTTTCATCAACAGAATTCTTGAAAGACATGTTCTGTCACACCCCCGTCCGTGACCTTCGAGATACATTCCAAATCCCTTAACATGTCTTTTGAGTCTATAAGTTTGCTTGGGTATCTGTCCCTGTATAATTATTTACATAAACTTGTTTCTCCAAGACATTTTCAAATCATCTTACATATAAAAGTATATTTAATTTACAAATAATACATGGTACATCATAAAATACAATATCTCTAACTCATAAATATATATATATATATATATATACAAAATTTTTCAAAGTCAAATCCAGTGAATTAATCTAGAAAGTTTGTGAGTTAAGGATGACAATGATACCTGGGGGCGTTACACCCTTAATCGATCACCACCAGGGAAGTGCATTGTCTTGAAATTGGAAGGTAAGGGGGTGAGTATATATGGGTATACTCCATTAGTGGATAAAAATATAATTTTATACATAAAACACTGTATTACGAAACAGTTTATTTTAAAAAAAAAAACTTGGCTTGTTATTTGAAAATCATTGGTCTGGTTCATTTTCTCGGTGATCACCGTGGCCGTGAGTAATCTCGAGACCATCAGTGGGTTTTATGCACAAAAAATAATGCTCATTTAATAAAGCAATCATTTTTAAAATAAAGAAGACATAATAATTTTCAAAACTGGCCTACCACTGACGTTAGCTTCAAGTAGTCATGTGGTAATACTCATGACTGTCCTCGACAATTCCTGCAAGTGGGCAACCTATAGCATCTACCCATATAATTGCCTCACCTGCGGCACACTCACCTAGGCAGCCTCTTAATAGGTCCGTTTCTAAACTACATTCTTGTAGCTATAGTCACAAACAAATCTGAGCCTCTCGGGCATATTACCACATAATCAATGTATAAATCCAAGAACACAATCATTTTCAACAATATTATAAAGCTTACATTCTCAATATCAAACTTAGCCTCATGGCTAAACACATTTATTTAATCCACATGTCATTCATCTTTATTGTAAAATAACAACAATAATAAAACTATATCATACTTCATAAAGCAATAAGTTTCATAAAATAGTTTCAATATATTGAAAACATATAAAATCCACTCACTATAAAGGGAGGGTCACCACTGCCACTATTAATCCTTACGCCCACTAGATTTTACTCGCTGATTATCGGTGCTTAATATCATATATGCATAGTCTCATGAATTTCAATATTCCGAATCATTATAATATGCACTAAATGAGATGTTTGTAAATAACATGTCTACAATTCCTTAGTTTGACCACATTACATTACGAGACTTAACTAACAAGGCAATTTATCTGATTCCCAACAACAGAATCCCATGGCTATAAATATTCTAAATTCACATATATTTTCATCACAGTACTTCAATTAACACTACTTAACACCATTTAACATTTCATACGCAAAATCATTGAAATCTCCAGAATTTCATTTCCGTCTAAATGGACATACTTATTCCAAACGACATTCAATGCTTATTTATAACATCATATGGTTCTAATTAGCTTAAATCAACACAAAACTATGTTTCCTATTGCAAATACCAACTTAAAATTTTGATAAATAGTAAACTCATAATTCTAAATGTTACAAAATCTTAAAATCATGACTATAATAAGTTAATAGACTTACCGGTACTCTATAAAAACTCTCAGAAACCTTAAATCACAATTTAAATGCAAAAGTCTCAAATTACCTTTGGAACACAAATTTACTCATCGTCGTTTCTTGCTTTTCTTAACTCAAGATTAGTACAAATGCGAAGAGGAGAGGACACAGAGTCATTTGGTTTTGAAATTTAGAAAAAATTGAAGGAATTTTATAAATTAAAGAGATAGAGAGAAAAGAGAGAGACGGTTTTTAGAGAGAGAGAGGGGAGAGTTTTTGTGTTTTAAAAAGAGGGAAGTGTGAAAAACTATTGAGAGGGTTGGATATATATAGAAAAAGGGCTAAAAGACCAAAACGACCTTAAAAATATTTGAAAATTTTTAAAAATGCCCAAATTCATAGCAAACTAGTCGACCGGTTGCTACAGTATCCCTAACACATTACAACTGGTCGACCAGTTACTCAATGCCACTACAGTACCGCCCAACACACATACTGGTAGTCGACCGGTTGCTACCATACAGCTATAGCTCAGTTTTCACTATTTAGAAATTTTGTGATTTAATCCCTGATAACCTTGCAGTTTGGTCCATTTTTCCAGTTTTTAAAAATATACGAATAAGTTCATATTCTTGCTTTCAAAAACACATATTTAAGTGCATTATGAAGATGGTCAAACTATGTTTTTGTATAAAATAATTGAGCTCACAAACATTTCACATTAAAAATTATTATGATTGTCATTTCTTGGGGTTTACATGTTCAAAAAACTATAATTTTAGTCACTAGTAGTAATAAAAAATCTGAAGGTTTCTTAGTTAGATTTGGTGTATGAAGATGTGTGGTGATTTTTTTCTTAAGAGAAACAACTAAACAAGTTTTATTCACTTGGAACTAAATTAGTTTCTATCACAAAGAAATCAAGAAGGAAAAAAAAACCCTCTAAATCTCAATGAAACTCTATCTATTTAGAAAGCACAAAACTCTGAAATGACTATCTCAAAACCTAGCTTGAAACAAGGGATATATATATATTTCATAGTGGCCCTGATCGAGTAGCAATTAGGTGCCAACTTGGCAATCTCTCCAAATAACTTGTTTTGTCGATCGCCAAGTTAGCTCTGAGTAGGCACCAGGCTACTGGAAAAACTTCACTCAAGCACTAAGTTGGAGGCAGGCTAGCGGCGAGCTTTTGTCTTCCTTATCTTGTGTCCAGACTTTCAGTCGAGTGTTACGACTATCATCAACACACTTTTTGGAAATAGAATGAGGCAATTTAACTAATTCCTAACATATGTGAATATAGATTTAGATTGCACAATAATTACTTGTTAGTATTCTGAGGTCATTAACTTTGTTTCTAATTTTCTTGTTTTCTATTAATTTATGTAAATTTATGAGAATTGAAAAACATGAATATTTTTTTAAAGACATAATTGTAGATCTCAATGACAAATCTCATTTATAGATCATATCAAATAAATTATTAATACTATGGTATATAGAAGAATATATGTTGCATCAGTGACATATAATCGCTAGAACCTTCAATTACTAGTTTTCTTCACTACGATATTTATGTTTATGTAATATATCAAACATTTTTAATATGGGCCAAGTGGGGGAATATAAGAAAAATATCCCACATGACACATGACAATAAATGAAAATAAATGAAATGAGTTTAAATAATAAAACAAAAGCATATTAAAACTCATTCAGAAGTGAAAATTTTTTGTCTATTAACTACTGGATTGATGGAATGTGGAGTTTAATGTTTTATTCGAGGAAATCGATCATCTCTCGGCCCTATAAAATTATGTCCTCCACTTATTGTTCATCAGCTAAAAGCGGAGTGAAAAGAGAAAAAGAGTTTTCTTCATAAATTGAATCAGCTTTAATTTTAAATTTTAATTTCTTCTCTAAACATTTAATCATAGAGCAAGGTATGTAAATTGTTCGTTACTAATATTAAGTATCTAATTATGTGAAAATCATATTATTATGAAGACTTGGGTTTTAATAATAAATTAACATAAATTTATTCTATTAAAGTTTATAGGTTCCACATAGTTTATTCTAACAATTTTAACCTCTCCAAATATGTTACAATAACTAATCAAGGTTTATCCTTTGTATACAGCCGCATGATATATGATATATCAATAGCATCTTTGTATACACCTAAAAATACTTTGAATCACATAAGTCCCTGAATTTCTTTGTTTCTAATAAATAAGTCACTGATTAAAATTCTTTTCTTTTCTTTTCTTTTTTTTTTTATAACTTGAATTGTAATTTTTTTTCCATTTTTTTTATTTTTATCTATTGTTAGTATTATCTTTAAATTAGTTCCCAAATACATTTATATAATTTCAATAGACAAACAATTAACCATAAAAAAATAATATCCATAAATTTCAATTTTCAAAATATAGAGTAAAATTATTCTAACAAAAATTTAATGATAGCAGTAAAAGAAAGTTGCAAACAAGAAAGTAAAAAAAAAGAAGTGAAAAAGAAGGAAATGAAAAATATTGAAATTTGTTGATGATCATGGTAAAAACTATCAGGCTATTTTAGTGCGACAAAAATTTAAAAATCATGTACTTCTTTGTTATTTTATCAAAATTAGAGACCAATTTGTTATTATCCTAATTAGTATTAATCATGAAATATGATATTAATACTTGATCGAATCATCTAAAAATAATGAACCAATGCACACTCGTGTATTTCTAATAAATACGGCCAATACACAGGCGTATCTTTCAATTTTTTTCTATTTTTTTGTTATAATTTTTAATTTTCAAAAAATGTACCGTGTACAATAATCTACCACGTCAAATCTCTCTGTCTCGTCTGTCTGTTTTTCCAGTGGAAGTGTGAAGTGTGAATTATAATAACCGTGAAGAACACACTGAATAATCATGCATTCAACACTCGTTGTTTATTCTCAACCAGAATCGTTCTTCTAGCATACTTTCATCAAATTCTTAGGGCTTCACGCAGATTCCAAGAACTTCACCCCCAGAAAGTATTTTTTCTTTTCTTTTCTAGTATTTGAATTTTTGTTTGTTATTTTTGTCCTTAATAGTGGTTTAACATGTGTTTTGTTTTGTGTTTTTAGTTATCAATTGAAGGTGTTTGAAGTTACAAAGAAGAGGGATGCAATAGCTGTGTTAGAGACTGGAGCCGCCAAGACTATGATCGCTGTGATCCTTTTCAAAGAATTGCTGAAGCTATTAAGTCTAATGGTTTTAAAAAGTTGATTATTTTCTTGGCTCCCACTGTTCACCTTGTTCGTCAGGCATGCTCTTTCTCTTTGCTTATTTAATTTTTCAATTTATTTTTTTAAAACCAGTTCTTCCATGGATTTTCATAGGGATAGTTAGAAATGCGATGTGGCTTTCTGAATTTGATTACATGCTGAAAAGAAATTGGTTTTTTGTTGGCAGCAATATGAGATTATTAAAGTTCACACAGATTTTGAAGTGGAAGAGCACTATGGAGCCAAGGAGATTGATGAATGGAATTTAAATTGTTGGGAAAAAGAAATAAATAAGAATGGTGTAAGTTTGCTTTGTTAATACCTCAAAGAAATATTTTCTGTATACTGCTGTATTTAAGATATGGTTCGATCTAGTGCATTGCCAATTCTGTGGTATTGTCACAATCTTTATATTGAGCTCTCTCTTTTGTTTTCTATTAGTGTTTTTCTTAGCACTATTAGTAGGAACCTGTCTTTCATGCTAGCTATCTACAAAATTTATTGTTTTATTATTGTTTACTTAATCTGTAAAAGTTACAATATCTCTATGTGTGTGCGAGTGTTCTGACATCATTGGAATCAGTTATTGAAAATTTTCTTAAAACCTGAACAGGTTTGTTTGCCACATTTCATTGGACTTGACCATCTTTCTTCAGCCATTATGCTTAACAATTAAGTTGCCAGTGATTATTCTTTTGTCGTTTACCTTAGTTTTTTGTCAGATATTTCTTTTTTGGTTAGCAGTAATTTGATTGCTGGCAATTGTTGTTGGTTGAATTCAATAATAATCCATGAATGTTGCTTGTTATATCAATAAGACAGGCGAATCTGTGTGTGATACTGATATTGGGTGAAAGTTTCTCAATTCAATTGTAACAGTGTGCTTTCATGAAAAGCCTGAAATTTTTTATGCTTCATAGAATGATCATGTCATAATGCTGAAAATTTTTAGGTACTGGTTATGACCCCACAAATTCTCTCGGAAGCCTTGAGGAAGGCATTCTTTAGTCTAGAGATGGTATGCTTCATTGTAATAGACGAGTCCCTTCATGCCACTGGCAACCACCCTTATACAAAAGTAATGAAGGTTAATATACTTTGCCGCCATATGTTGTCATTTGGTTTCTCTTACCTTATCTTCTGACATGGAGCCCATTCTTCTTTTTATTTTTTCCATGCGATTAAAGCACCTTAATGATAATTATTCTTTTGGTGAAGGAATTTTATCACAAATCTACTAACAAGCCAAAGCTTTTTGGAATGACCGCATCATCTGTAGTTAGAAAAGGTAAGATATGGTTGTTGCTAAGTACATGGTATGCCATTGTCCCCGGGTTGCGATAGTGCTTTAACTACTTTTGATGTGCTTGTTCTTGCAAAATTTATGATGCTGCTATTAATACTTCTTCAGATGTGTTATACTTTTTTTTGCTTTTTCCCATTTTTTTGTGTTGAAACTTTTAGGCTGAATTGGGAGCTGAAATTCTCAGTGGACATTGTTTTTCTTTAATTTCTTTGCATTGTATTTGGAGACGAGTCGTTGTGCCTTCTTTTTCAAACATAAGCAAAAGTATTATTATCAAATTGTTACATGGATCAATTATGAGCAGAAATTAGGGAGGAGAAGAATAATTTTGTTTGCCATTTTCTGTTATAATAACTCTAGGTACTGGTTTCTGGTGACATTTGGTGCTCGACTCATGCCATCAATATTCTCCCTTAAATTATTTTCTCTTAAATCATTGTGATTGTATTAAGACCTTACTATATGAATTTTACTTTGTTATAGCACAATAGGCTTTTAGTTGTACGTTCTTGGAGTGTTTTGAGGTTAGTAGACAACTTGTTCACCTATAGTAAATCTGCTTTTCTATTAATACAATTTTTTTATTATATATATTTGCTCCATAGGCTTTGTGGTTGATGAACAATACACTTTATACTTCAGATCTAGCCATGAACACTTGTTTTTGATTCTTCAAACCACAAATTACATTTTATGATCACCGAGTTATGGAAATAATGAACTCATTCTTTCGGCATTAAATGTTTATGCTTTTGAAATACAACCTTTCTCATTACATTTGTTCACTTACACTAATGTATGAAGGCTATTTTTTGAATACACCAGGGACAGTGTTGTTTTAGTGTAAAATAATTATGGAAATGTCTTTAAGTTAGCACTTCTATAATCTTATGGAAATTTCTTTAAGTTAGAAATATCTCTAAATATTCACTCATCAATTGTATTTAACAAAAATTTTATCACGTCTTAAGAGGCTCATTTGTCATGATGTCAACATCATGTAATTTACATGCTGTTACAAACATAATTTGCAATTCATGTGCCTCATCAACAAAGCTCCATATAGCATACCGGTATTATTTCAAAAGAAGCAAGATGGGTCACTGCGAATGTACATAGACTATCGCGCACTGAATAAGGTCACAGTGAAGAGCAAGTATCCCCTTCCTAGCGTTGTTGACTTGTTCAACCGGTTGGGCAATACATCTTACTTCACAAAGCTAGAATTATGAGTAGGCTATTGGCAAGTGAATGATGTGCTCTACTAATTTCTAAATGAGTTTGTGGTCATCTACTTAGACGATATTTTGGTGTATAGCGAGACATTCAATGATTATCTCAAGTACCTAAGTCAAGTGTTTTCGAGACTACGAGAGTATAAGTTGTTTGTCAAGAAAGAGAAATGCGAATTTTGTCGACAAGAAGTGATGTTCTTGGGGCACTAGATTAGTCATGGAAAAATACACATGGATGAGAGGAAAGTCAAAGAGATACTTGATGGGACTGCACTAAATAAGGTACCTAAACTACGATAGTTTCTTAGTTTAGCTAACTATTATAGTAAATTCATTGATGAATACTAAAAGAGAGTAGGTGTGTTCATTAACCTGTTGCGGAAAGATTGGGGGAATGGACCAAAGCATGTCAATAAACGTTCGAAGATATCAAAAGGGCGGTGTCTTCCAAGCTAGTATTGAAGCTACTGGACTTCGGAAAACCTTTTAAGGTACATACGAATGCATCAGATATAGCCATTGGTGGCTTACTTGTGCAAAAGTGACATTATATTGCCTTCAAGAGTCGAAAGCTAAAAGACGCTGAGCAGCAGAACACAATCCATGAGAAGGAGATGACGGTGATAGTTCATTATTTGACCACATGAGGCATTATCTCATTGGGACGCGTTTTACAGTGATGACAGATAATGTGGTGAACACTTATTTCAAATCACAGAAAAAGTTGTCTCTGAAACAAGCAAGGTGGTAAGAGTTCCTTGCTAACTTTGAGTTCACATGGGTACATAAGCCAAGGAGGCAAAATCAGGTGATGAATGCTCTCAGCCAAAAAGAAGTAGAGGGCCATATGGCAGCCTTAACTTCTGTAGAGTCAGATTTTCTTGACAAGGTGAGACAACAGGTTGATAAGGATATACCTTATTGTCAACTTTGAGACGATATTATAGATGAGCTCGTGCAAAGATTTTGGGTGGAAGATGACTTGGTGTATGCATGTAGTGGAAAACTGTATGTTATTAGCGGTGGGAACCTTAAATAGATACTGCTCAAAGAGATACATGACCATCAGTAGGCTGAACATTCGAGGGTTGAGCGGATGATGGCATTGTTGAAGAATTCATATTATGGGCCTAAGATGGAAGAAGACAAACGGATGTATGTCAAGACATGTTTAGTATGTCAACTAGATAAGACAGAGAAATGGAGATCTGCAGGTTTGTTACAACTATTGTCGAATCTGGAAAGACCATGGCAATCAATGTCGATGGATTTTATCTCGGGCATGGCTAAAATAGATGGGTTCAAATCAATCTTAGTGGTGGTAGATCGATTCCCAAAGTATATAGTTTTCATACCGGCACTGCACGCTTGTAATACCGATACGGCAATAGAGCACTTTTACAAGTATATGGTCAAATACTTCAAAATTCCAAAAGACATTGTAAGTGACAGAGACACTCGCTTTACAAGAAGATTTTGGACAACGTTATTCAATCTAATGAGGACAAAGTTGAAGTTTTCCACTGTCAATCATCCTCAGATTAATGGTCAAATAGAGAAGGTGAATATACTACTCGAGGAGTACTTATGGTATTTTATAATGATAAGCAAGAGGAATTGGGTAAAGTTACTTGATGTAGCTCAATTTTGCCATAACATCCATTGTTCTTCAGCAACGGGAATGAGTCTAACGAAGTTAGTGATGGGGCAGCAGCTACTAACACCTCATGAGCTGGCTAAGCAGATTAGTCATGGGAGTTGTCCAGCGATGTACAAGTTTGTATGAGAAAAGCAAAACATATTGGTACAAGCGACGAACAGCTTGGCCAAGGCATCTCGGCGAATGAAGAAATATACAGGTTCAGGGCATAGATCACTAGAATTCAACATGGGTGATAAGGTGTTACTTAAGTTGACACCTCAGATATGGAAGAAGATTAATAGCAAAACATTGCATCGTGGGTTGGTCACAAGATATGATGGGCTCTTCGAAGTTGTGAAAAGAGTGGAGAGAGTAGCATACCGGTTAAAGCTACCTGAGAGATTGAAGATACATTATACGGTTCATGTGAGCTTCTTTAAACCTTTTCACAAAGACTTGGTTGATGGCAATAGCCAACAAGCCAAGAGAATTCCTTCTGTCATTTACAATCAGTTCGATAAGGAGAAAAAGAAGATCCTTGAAAGATTGATAATAGGACAAAGCAAGACTGAGACACATTTTTATGGCAATTCGAAAATAAAGTTTCAGCATACTTAGACACCATTCCAGCAAGCACGTCAAGCTTTTCTAGTAGGGGTGGCTTGTTAGACCTAACATGGAGGCACGCAACATCCCCCAAGAATGTACAGCAACTAAGAAGTTTTAAGCTTAACTTTTAGATGGGGGATTGCGAAAAAGAGTAAGAAGCAATGGTCTTGGGAAATTGAGATGAAGGCATGGAGCAAAAGTGTGATGGATTGTGCATGGGTTTTGACGACACATTGGTATCATGAGACCATAATACCGACAAATAGATTTGCCAACATACACCCAGCGGGCTTTTAACATGGTATGTACCGGGAAAGATACAATAAGTTGATATGTGAAAGCTGGGTTGTATAATGGGTGGCTAAAGAGGAAGATGTGGGTGAGAACAGTCGCGGGCTGAGAGTTAAAGAACTCAAATAGTGTGCTCGAGAAAGCCCTACATTAGGTCCACTTATCTAGAAAGATGATTCTTATCTTGATGAGTTGTCAAGATAAGATCAATCTTCATAATTTGATATGGTTGAAAGAAAAGTGGATAAAGTGGGAGTCTTTGAATACATTTTCAACAAGTAAATGGTTATGGTCAAACTACGTGGTGGCGACGTGTGAACGAAACAAATTGCCCTAACAACCAGAGGTGTTAGTTGTGTTTTGTAACTATAAATAGAATAGTTTCGAGCGAATTTAGAGGAATTTAGTGAGGTAAGTTTGCTTTATTTTGTGCAAAGAAAAAAAAAGAGTTAATCCTCCACTTCGTGAAAAATTTGGAGTTGCTAATTAAATCGAGTTTAACACATTGCAGGGTTGCCACATATAAAATGTCCCTTGTGACACTATCCATATCGGAAAATTTACTCCATTGTTGAGATGGTTAGCACTACATCTGTTTGAGAGTTCTTTTGATGGAAAAGCTGATGATAAAGCCTCAAAATACACTACCTATGTGAACTACTTCAGTATAAAGTAAGTGATTTTTAATCTTGGATGAGGTTTTCTGTTTATTGCCTACTTCCCTCCTAGATTATCATTTATGCTTCCGAAATAATTTCGCTTCCGATCAGGTATGGAATTGTGCTGATACATCCAGGGCAGCCTTTGTTGTGGCTGAAGCAGAGTCATAACCCACAACGTCCAATGATGAAGGCTGGTTATTGATTGAGTTTTGTGTCGACCACAATTAACTATTTCAGTTCTATTCATATGCCACCTGAGCTTCTAGTTAGAGTTGATATTCCAATTAATGTTGTAAAATCACTTTACCTACTCCCATCATTGATGCAACATCTGGAGTCCCTGAAGTTAGCCGGCCAACTTAGGAAAGAGATTAATTGTCATTCTAACAACTTCAATATATAAAGTTCATTGGCTCGTATTATCATTAATGCATAAATTTCACTTATTTTGGCTGCAGTCTGATAGAATAATTCAATGTCCTCAATTAACCATATTAAATTTGTATGATTAGATTTTGTAAACACTTACAACGTTTAGATGCAGTGAAATCTTTTCCATGGAGCGATTGGAATTGCTTGGTGATTCAATACTTAAGTATGCTGTAAGCTGCCACTTGTTTCTTATGTATCCCAATAAACATGAAGGACAAATATCTGCTAGGCATTCATGGGCTGTTTGTAACTCAACCCCTACATAAATTGGGAACCGAGCACAAATTACAGGTATTGGATCTTACCCAATTTATGTATTAACTTGGTCTGTTTGAATGTTGCCTTTTTATCTCACGTGTTTTCTTTAATATCATTGTTCAATATCTATCATAAGGTGCATCCTATAAGCTAAGACTGACTTTCTCTCACCTATCACACTTTATGCTTTCAATGAGTTTGTGTTTACTTGTATCTTAACATTGTTGTCCTTTATTGTTTTCTTTTTTCTCAAAAAACCATAGCTTTAAGATATTTCATTTTAACGAACTGGAGAAAAGATTGTAGGGCGTCTGATATCAAAAAATGTTGTGAGAGAATTAGCAGGCTACCTGGGATGTAATATACTCCTTGACCTCCTGACTATTAATGTTAGTGGGTCCCAACGATAGTACTCACTTTTAATCCCAATACATATATGCAAATGGATTTGTAGATTACCAAATAAACGCAATAAATAAAAAGAAAAAGTTAAACCAAAGAAAATGGTCAGTAGACTACCTGCAGCTGCTCATGGAGACCTGGAAGGCAGGGGTTTGGACTTTGGACGGGTCAAATTTGGAAAGATGCTGCGGTAATTTGCATAACGGATGGTCATTTTGTTATACGTATATTTCACGATTTCCTTTTCTTTTGGTGTTTATTCTCTGCTGCAATTCCTGTTCTCAACTCATTAATGGAGTTAGTAATTTAGGTTCAAGGATGTTGCTGAACTTCTTGCACAGTGTGATTTAGTTGTTTTACAATTTTTGATATATTTAATATAGTTATTTAAGTTCATTAAACTAGAAGTAGAAAGAGATACTCATTTGGAACCTGACAATTTGCTTACACCACATTGGCATGTGTCATGTAAACATAAGATTTTAACTGGTGTGTCACAGTGTGATCACTTGTCACTTATTTTATTATTGCTTTTTATCAGGGATTATGATTTTTATTACATCAATATATTGCAAACGGTTTAAAGAACTATAATGTTTTGCTTTCGGTTCCCTTCCTTGCTAGGGATACGTAAGGGACTGTGCATTTGATCTCGCCCTGTTCCTTGTGAATGTGGAGTGAATAATTCAGAAGTACCATTGGATGGAAAATGTTTTACTGATGACACAAAAGTTGTGATTGGAAAGGTATGCAACATGGGTCACAGATGGATGGGTTCAAAAACAATAGATGATTGTGTTGAAGCCCTTATTGGAGCATATTATGTTGGAGGATTGGTTGCTGAACTTCATATGACGAAGTGGCTTGGAATAGATGCTGATCTGGAGCCCTCACTAGTTGTTGATGCCATTACTAGTACATCCTTAAGATCGTATGCTCCCAGTATCAATGAGATTAAAGACAGAGTCAAAGAT
>JAXCLQ010000013.1:5041690-5053046 GCA_035584115.1 Cedrela odorata | reverse complement strand
TTTCTGGACGGAACATATGTTTGAATGCATAAGGGCCAGAGTTCTTCATGGTCTCTATTTTTGACTTTTTCTAATTGAATTCTTGGCAGAGGCTTGAATTTCTTGGAAACTGTACTGGACTTGATAATTACCTGGCATCTCTATCAGAGCCACACAGATATTAACCTGGCGAGTTGACTGACTTGCACTCAGTTTCTGTTAATAATGAAATTTTTGCTCAAGCTGCTGTGAGAAATAACCTATCTAAGCATCTTCAACATCGTTCTACCTTACTACTAATTCAAACAACTGAGTATTTTAAGTCATTACCTGAGCCTCGTGACACATGGCGTTCAGGCCCGGGCACCAAAGCTCCTAAAGTAAGTTCTTACACTAGTCCATGTTATTATTGGTCTCTACATCATAATCTATTGACAGTAGATCCTAACTAATCAAAATTGACAGTAGATAATAAACTGAACTGAATCTACAAATGTAGGTTTGGTTTGATTAGATTTAATGGTTTAAGTTTAAACCAAAAATAAAATTTATTTTTAATTTTATTGACCTTAAATTCAAAAAAAGTATATATTATCTTTTTGAAATGTATTAATTAAATATAAATAAAATACTATGTATTCATTAAAATAATAAAATTAAAAATTAATTAAATAATATATTAATTTGGTTCGGTTTTTACAATTTGGGTAAAGTTCAAACTCATAACCAAACCGATTATTTTTTTCAAACTCAAACTAAATCAATTTGGATCAGGTTTAAATCTGCCTACCCCCAAATTTCGGTGATTCATTTTCTCTATACTTGAGTAATAATATCTGCAAATAGATAACTGATGAAAATCTGCCACAGCCACGAGCCCATGAAAAGCGCAAGGAATCTGAAATTCAAGTGCTTGCCAGTGACTCTTCTAACAAAGCCTACTGCATGACTATTGCCACCCCAGGTATCATTCTAAAAAACCAACATATTATCATTCTCAATTTGTATATATTTATATTGCCGTTAAATTGACTTCACATGTTTATGACTACATGATTATTTCCACTTCTTTTACTTTAAATTCTTTTTTAACTTTTCTTTTAAAATTTTACTCAAGAAACTTTAAGTTGTATTGTCGATTGGAATGGTTTTGATCTAATATAATCAAGTTCATACTAAAAATATTTTTATAATCAAGGCTTCGTTTGGGCTTACCGGGCATCTTCTGCTATGTTTTGAAAGTAAAGCTGTAAAAAATTATTTTGTAATATTAACTTTTAATTTGATTTACTCGTATTTTTTTTATTGGCATTTGACATTTTGATTTCGTTTGGGGTTGTAGTAATTTTGTTATACTTTAAAGTTAAATTTAAAAATTATTTAATTTAATTATTAATTTATTAATATTTATTATTTAATATTTTTATTATATAGTAGTAATAACTCTCGCATCTCAATATTAAATCAAATCATAATATTTCTATTTGAGAGTAATTGTGATTTCAAATTCACCGCATTCATACTTTAATACTAAATGAAATTATAATATTTTCATTTTAGAGCAATTGAGACTTCAAATCCACGGTATTTTAATACCAAAAGAAACTTATAAGTATAAAGAGAGGTGGTATGAGATCATTGTAGAATATAATTAAATGCAGCTTGCAAGCACATGTAAATCTACCTTCCCATATATGATGCATAAATAGTTGTATGGCCTCTCATACTGGCAATGCCAACGAGATCATGAAAAATATGAAACTGTTAGAAGTTATACATTTGATATGGAGACAGGTAGTACACGTTCAACGTCTTCTCGAAAGTAGTTTTAACTCTTATATTTCGAACTTCTTGTCTGTTAAGTTTACCACTAGTTTTGCTTCTCTTCTCCGAAAACAACAAAATTTCCTACTACCGAAACTTCTATGGATAAGATGTCAATTTCAATTGTTTCATGAGGACATGGGTGTGTGTGTGTGTGTATATATATATATATATATCAAAGTTATTATATTTTAAATAAATTACTACACCATTTACAAACTATTATATTGATATGTATGGTAAATAGTGTATATTGTAGGAGGGTAGCCACGAGTTTTTTTAAAATTTTGAAGATTCTAGATGAGTTCTTAAAGTGTGGTCTCTATTGAGTTTAGGCTTCCATTGAATTTAAATTTAGTGTTAGATTAATTTTAAATCAAATTTTAGATATTTCAGTCAACTGCATATGTCACATGTCTCAAGATCACCTCTAAATTATATTTCACATGTACATGTACATTAATTAAGTTCAATCTGATTTTTTGTACTGATTGTATTATGTATGGTAGGCTTTTGTGTTGTATTTGAAGTCCTATTAAACACTTTGTACTCAGATTTTTTTATATTTGTATATATCCGAACGTCAACAAATACTGTGGTTGACTAATTTCAAAATGAGTATCAATAGTTCTGTATGTTTTAGCAATTTGTTGAAGACTATGAAAGACCAAAATTAATTGAATTGAATATGTAAAGTGGACTAAGTATATGTTAAAGACTTATATTTTTATTTAATTTTAAAAATATAACAATTAAAATATTTGATAAATACTCACTTTTATTTTATAAGTAATGTCTATCACTCGCTCTTTAATTTATACTTGCATCTAATAATTTCATCTCATAATAATTGTAGGTTAAAACCACAACGGTTATCCCAGAGATTAGTGTATTTGAAAATGTTGTGATAATGTTAACCACTCACCTTTCCAAGAACATCATTGATATACGTTATAAACGAAAAGAAAATTTGATAACAACTCTATTTGCTGTTCATTATTCACACCAAATGCAACTACATTTGTATAATTCAAATTCAAGAACTCTATAACACAAGTAGAAGACTTTTTTTCTAATATTTTCTTTTTTTATTGCAATCTTGTTCATCAAAGTTCGTGGATTTGCAACGTAAAGGCTCAACAACAGCATTAGTGCAAGACAAGCTTCCAACACTAATATCATGATATCATGCTCTAAGCAAGAGCTCGTATACATTACTGTTGTTATCTCCACTAACTCGCTTCAACATCTCAAAACTCTTACGACTCCCCAAGAATTCAATTCGTTTGAAAACAACATAACCACGCTCTGCTGTCTCTGTACTGGCATATACTGCTCTGAGCCGGTCAGCATGCCTGGAGTCAGTATGGATAGCAGATTCCACCTCCTGAACTGACATGTTCTCCTGCAATCAAGGATGCCAGTAAAATAAATCATCTCCACTGGATGATCAATGGACGATTTGATCATTAGAATAAACCATATAATTCTAACTACTGATTGAAGTAACAGCACATTGGTTGTGAAAAATAGCTGGTCATAATGATATAAAAAGGAGAAAAAAAGTATTTAACTATTATCAATTCCCAAGTTTAAACAATGCACCACTGAAAGAGAGTCAACTCCTAGGAATGAGTAGGGAAAACATTAAAGCATGTATGTATCTATATGTGTGCGTACACAAATATCATCTAGTAAGGAAACATATTGAAATCATACCTGATAAAATTCGTAGATATAATCTAAAACCTGCAAACATGTGAAGCCATTATTGCTAAAATAAGTACGTGAAGAAGGCCCCATCTCAGAAAACCGGTCAACAGGAAACAGAATGGTAAGAAAGTGGATTTTAGATATCAACTCACTTCTTTCACTGCAGAAGCCACGTACAAAAGAAATGTAGTGAGATAAAGGTACTCTTCACTGTATCAGATACATTAGTAAAAGAAAATTTTGGGTTGTGTTTCAGTTGACCATAATGTATAACAAGGGTGCACTTGTCGGTTTTGTAGCAATGCCATCAGATAGGATCAAAATTCACACATTATTATAAACAATACTAAATAAATATTGACTCACAACACATTTCCGTATATTAGAGAACAGGATAGAGTCAACCCCAACTATACACCAAACACCTATCAACAAAGATAAAATCTCTATAATAGCAGAGAGAGATAGAGAGATCAAAACCTTTCTGTGAGCAGTTGGGTTAAGTTTGCAAATGAAGCCTCCAAATCCTTGCCATTCCCTTTTGCATCAAAGAATACAGATGAATGATGCTCACTAACATCTTCGCCACTAAAAGAGTCTGTATATGTAGAAGCAGTCGAAGTTGGTTCGGATATTGACCAGCATATTGAATCCAGAAGGCTGCTTGGGGTTAATGGACGTATTGGTGTTTGACAAGTCTGTCAGAAGAACATAATGCACAAACAGATGCTATGATTCTCATTTAACACAAAGTACAAATTTAACAGTGAAAAGTCTTCCCCCCACATAAAAATGCCTCCCTTTTCAGCACCTCATGCAAACAAATTACAATAACATCTAATAAACTTAAAATAATAAAAAGAGAAGTTCCTAAATTTAATCCGAGCAAATCTATGACGTTGTAACCACTTAAAAGTCAACATGGGCTAAGGAAACACTGGAAAACCCTTTTGTATAAGCAACAGACATAACAGAACCAAGCATGCATTTAAATAAAACCTTACTGACAGCATAATATGATCAATTACTTGCCTGCATATGACGACCACGGCGATTTCTGACCCCATTTTTAGCCAAGTTTACAATCTGTTGCCTTTCTTCATGGCTTACTTTACTTTTACAGCTCTGAGCATCTTGAGGGACATTCCCTTCATTAATTTCCTTGGAAGACAAAACGGGGGGTGGGAGTGTCAATATTAACAATAGTTGAGGAGAAAATGAAAAAGAAATAATTTGAAAAAAAATATACATATGGGAGAGTGTTATAAAGAATACCAAAGACTGTTCTAAATATGCTAAATTCTTTCGAGAAAGACTAGGATTGAGTTGTAACAAAAAGATCAAGTTTACAGAGATGAAAACAGAAGTATACTTAATTGACAATATCCTGTTTCATCACAGAAAAGAAGTAACTTATAACCAACCCTTTTAATATTACAACTGTGTCTTTTTTAACTGAATGTGCATTGGATATAATAGCATCCTTTATTTATTTCTTGGTAAAAGCTGACATCTCAAAATTCTGAAGGCAATGTATTAAGAAGTACCTCTCTTGCAATGCCATTTTGAAGATTTTCGAGCATCGTTCCAACCTGCCTGGCCAAATCAGCTGACATGTGAACAAGCCTCTGCACATACTTCTCCTTTGCCGTTTTCAGGACCCAGACTGGCTGAGGCACCGCATATCAAATGAATTTTATAGTGATAAAGGCAATAAAACAAAATCACTCTCTAGCTGTACAAATGTTTTTCATACAAGAAATTAATTATTGTAATATATCCAAACAGTTTGAGCATAGAAACAGTTTCATGTTTCCAAATATGCAGATTCCCAGTAGAACTATAGAACATAGAAATCAATATGCTAATTCATACAAATTTTAAGGAAATGCTGAAGCACTGACCGTGATGAGATTGTTAGAGTGGCCGAGATATTTTCGGACAGAATTCTCTTCACACACCACATGACTTACACTACAACCAACAAACCATTGATTTACAAGTGCAGCACCTTCTCTAGCAGCTACCTCAAAAACCTATCAAACATTAAATCTCTCAGAGAATTGCCCAAAAACTCATACAGATGCTGATTCAGCTCACAGACGAATGACCACTTGTTGATTCAAGCATCAACACAGATAATACATGTAAGACTTTCCTTCACTAGCTAACACTAAAACAAGGTGTCTTAACATATTCTCAACCAAAATTAATCAATTATTTTTTTTAAATAAAACAAATTATTCTGGCAAAAAATTCAAAATTCCACCTTATTTCCAAGCTCTTCGGAAATGTCAGAATCAATATACATGGTGTAGCCAGTTAGAGTTGAATTTGTACTTCTATTAGAGTCTCTTTCAGAAAATTGTAAATGTGGTTTGGCAGTCGGATCAAATTGCTTGGCTTCAAAAATACCAGCAGGGAGACATGAATTCTCAGTACCAGCAAATCCCACAAGCCTATTCAACTTGTCCAAGTGCATACCAGGTTCACTAATACTCTTAACAGTGTAGAGTGATTCACTCAACCTCACTGCAACAAACGAGAACAATTTGAATTCAGATGCTAAGCAAATAACATGCATTCTTATAGCTTCCACAATTATTTATTTATTTTTATTTTTTGCAATAAAGAATTCTGAAAACAAAATTCCAACTCCTTACATTATGAACGGAAAACAACCGTCCAAAAATAATGCGAACAATGCCCATTTAAAAAATGTTCCTCCACAATGAATATAAGCATTGAAACATAAAACTATATCAATGGCAGGGCACAATTGTAGTTCAGTAACTGACTAAGGTAATTATCTTCTGAATAATTTGTGCCCCGTCCAAATACTGCAGTCTACAACTTAAAATGCTTTAGAAGTATTGATAAAATTAATCCTTAAATAATTTTATTGACTGTGAATTTATGAACTGGATTACTAAACAGCAGCCTCAGCAAACATAAGAACATTCTGCCAAAGTTTCATACACAAACTATAAAATAGAAAAAGCAAATCTAAATACAGCAATCAAAAGTATCTTAACAATTTAATACAAAATAAAGCTGCTCACTCTTACCATTCCTCCTGACACTATCCACAAACCATCCGAGCGTAACAATAAAGATACCATTTCTTGATCCATGTTTAAAAGCATGCTCAAACTTGCGTCCACCAAAGCTGTAAAAAGTGTTAAGACTTGATGCAAGCATCACAGTATTAATGATATTGTATAGATTTGATATATACTTTCAGGATCAGAAGATAACAAGAAATCTCTATATATGTGCTTTGGTATAAGTAGAACAAAGGAAGGTTGTCCAAGGCTTCTTTTAGAACAATTACATTCTCCGGTTAATCCAGCCAAAGATGAATGAATTATTGTTCCCACATAAAATCAAAGAACTTATCCAGTAATAATAAACAGAGAGAACCCAAAATTGTCATATTATACATTTTTTTTACCATCCATGACAATGTAACATCTGAAAAGTATCATAGCATATATAATATAATACAAAAAAGTACGTAAAATTGAAGGATATCTGGACCACCAAATGGGTACATTGAGGATGCAAATCAGGGCTGTACTTACCGCCCAATCTCTCTGTTGCTTCCATTACCTGTTTCCTTGCTTCTGCCAAAACAAGAAGTACACATATGAATAGCTAACATTCAGCAACATAAGAGAGAGCAATGCTACTTCCTCAATATTCCTATAATTGAATATACAAGAAGCAAGCCATCGTGCCTACGTGAATTATATCCAAGGGCATAACTTAATTATATCAATGCCATCCATAACAAATCATTTCCACTCTTATAATGATTATCTTTGTTTTCTTCATCTCAACTTCATTTTTGCAATGTTATAATAACAGAGAGAGTAACAAAACATCATTCACAAATAGACGCACTTGCAAATATAAACTATCTGACTACTAAGATTAGTTTTCTTTCAGATAAAGAAAAAAGAAGATTAATTTATTGAACACAATTCTGATGTCTTCAAAAATTGATTGGTTTTCTGATACCATAGTGACAGAAATATAAACCAAGAGAAAACAGAAAAATCCATGTAAAGCACAATTCAAGAACAACCAAACAGATATTAAAACACCATTTAAAAACGGAAGCAACCTGTAAAAGTAATAAACTACAGTACCTTTGGACAGACCAGTGACACATATTACAAGACCAGAAAATGGAGCATTTGATGGAACCAGCGACTCAGAGCCAACAGAGGATGAAGCAGGAGACATTGCTTCAGAAGATTGCACTCCTCTTAAAGATGACACAGAACCTGAGTACCCAACAAACAACCTTGAACATCCCTTGCTGTTTATCACCTCAACTCTAGCACCACCGCCCATTATAACCTGCTAAAACATTCCCATTTTTTACCCAGAAACAGCAAACGATAAAAACAAATAAATAACCGCCGGGAAGTTTTTTTTTCCTTAATTCTTTCCAAGGAAAAAAAGACTGTAGACACCTATCAATTAGTGACAAAGTTCATGTTGTGAAAGCATGTAATGCGTCAAAACTGAAACAAAAGAAACTGGGATGTTTGTCAAAATGTAGAAAACAAACAAACTACAGACTTTTGATAAGAAAAACGAACAAGAATATGAATCTTGTTTGCAAAGAAGAGGAATCAAAGAGAGTAAAAGTAAAAAATGGGAGACAAAAATGAGAACTTTGAGAGATCTAAACTATGTGTCGTCTCTCTTTGGCCTCAGTATAAAAAATAAAAAAAAGATGAATTTTTTTGAACCGAGTGCTCTCAGTGCTTTTGGGGTCCGACTGAAATGAGTAGTCTATATCTGGGTTGCTTTTGGATTTTGCTTTATTGAGTTCAAATCAAAAACGAAGAAAAACGGGAATCGTTACAATTTCAAGTTAGCGGTGGCACCAAAGGCACAGCACTCAGCAGGCACGCCACGGGCAGTTGTTCACTTTCTTCTTTTGGGTGATGGCTTGGTTAGAAAAGCTGGATTTTGAAATCGTCATGTGAGTTGGAAAATTACGAATGGGCCACCATTGCAAGGAAAGAATTGCGAAACTTACCTAGAGGGTCCACTACTGTATTCTTAGTTTAAATTTGGTATTTTGTTTTGATTGCCAATCTTCTTCTCCCCGTTGACATGGATTTTCATAATTAATAATTACGAGCCGTAGGATTGATTCTACATTAACATAATAAAAATGGAGACAAAAGAAAAACTAAAAATGCCCTTGTGTATTTGAAATGGTGAAAGAGAAAAGTTGAATATGATTAATATCATAGCAATAACGATCATAATTTCTAACCAAAACTTGTTATATAAAGCGGCAATAAACATTGATGAATGTGACAGAAATAAACTTATATCAAATCAAAGCGCTTTAATTTTGATTGGTGTGTATTAACATTGAAACCATACATCATTGAAGAAGTTGATTGTTAGGCAGTAAACATCTGCTGAAACGAAAAATGTCAGTGGTTTTGTATAAGTCATTGAGGTTGAGCCCCAAGCGCTGGTATGTGCTTTAGCTATTGGGTGTAATATGAGAGAAACGTGCGGACATGGGAGTCCATTAACACGCATTTTGTCGAGCAGTTGGAGGTCGTTTTCCGTGAAACACTTTTGGGTCACACTATAAAGTTGACTACTATTATTAAATGAGATTTCTACAATAAAGGTAGGCAATGCATAACTATAGCACTAAATTTAATGTCATGGCACGTATTATTTGATGCAATATGTATTATCGATTTCATCACCAATGTTTATGAGTTAATTAGCTGGACAAGACAAGAAGGAGATTTCTTCTTAGCTTAGCTTAGTAGCGCTACTTTAAATAATGGGGCATATTTACAGTATTGAACCTGTATCAATTTCAACCGAAAAAAACCTCTCTATGTACGACGGGATGATTTCTTCTACGTGGGTTTGAAGTTTGGACTGAATTCAAAAGCAGCGATTGCCTGTAATCTTGTTTTATCCAATGAAGATTTGTGAAATCAGAATTCCCCAGCTGATACCATTGAAGTTTCTGACAATACAATGCGATCTTCATCATCATCATCATGTAAAAACTGACAGATACAAGTTAGTCTTTCATCAAATGATCACACTGTCCAATTATTTTTTGAAAGTAGTGGGTCCATGATCTTGGATTTCCCCTCTGCAGATCTTGTGTATGCCAGGCTATTTCTTTACAAGTTAAAAGTTATGATAACTTTGCAGTTGCAGAGAGAGAACATTTCCATAGAAAGCAAAATTGCCAATAGTTTCACAAATATTCTGAAGGTAAATCACAGCTTAATTGCTCTATTATGAATTAGATGTGAAATTAATTTACAAATATAAACAAGTGAAGCTATCCCAGAAAGTGCATTTTAGCAACAAGTGCAGGAATTGATTTATTTATTTATTATAAAGTAAAACTGAGTGTCTGTGCCTGATGTAATTGTTAAGATCAGTTGCCAATAGCCAGAAAGGCTTTTAGTTGGATCAAGCAACGGATTTGGTTTACCTTACTATTGGGATATTGGTACCAACTTGTAATTTTTATATTATAAATTTTATAATTTAAGATTACAAAATTGTGTTGTTTTGGTTGTAATATATATATATATATATATATATGATTATGAACAAAAGGGAGTTAAAAGGGATACATTCAACGGAGCTGTCCTAATCCTTGTACCATCTTTCAAATTTTGTTGGCTACTTGCTTGTTTCCAATTTCATGATTTAAATACATAGCATAACAGTCACATGAAATTAAGAATCATTGATTGATTTGATTAAGGAAACTTTTGCCAGTCGCATGCACTCTCATTTTAAAATATGTTGTGATGGAGGGTGGGTTTATATTGGGTTGGCGTTACCTATTAGACGAGTGCAAGAGTTTCTCAAGTAAAGATACGGGCCGATGGAAATTTTTTAGCTACAATTGTATTGTTTATTATTTCTCCTACCATTTAGTTATTAAAATACAAATTCGAGTTAAAATAAATATATATTTTAATTCCTAAATTTTTACAAAATTTATATTTATTCAATTAGTTTAGTTTGATACACATATGCAAAACATGGCTAATATCTTAATATTTATTTTACTTTTAACATCACATTAGCTCGCATCGTTTCGAATAATAATATTATTTTAATATTTTTATCTAAATTTAAATGTGTGTATTTATAAAATATAAAGAATTAATTTAATATGAATTTATATACTATTTTATCAAAATTAATTACTATTGTTTTATAACTAGCCATACTAAATAATTTTTTTTTTTAATTTTACAGAATTTTTATTTTGTCAAATATTTCTGATTCTTCATTTAATTGTTAGTAATAAAAATGCGTTATAATATAAACAATTCAAACGTATCCAATTCATTGTGCAACAACAACATAAAATGGATAGCATTTCCTATAATTGAGTTCTATTGATTGATTACTATGAATTTTAAAGGTCATTGTAGATGTAGATCACATTCACATACAATAATCTAATTTATGAAATGTTTGGCATGATTTTTTGTGTTGGAATGTAAAATGTTTTTGCTTTTAGCTTAATCCAATATCTTACTTAATTACTATTAAAATTTTTTAAGATGAGACTTTTTTTTTTAAAAAAAAAAACAAATTATATAGCAATAGGCGTGCAAATACAATGCAGCTAGATAAGCAAATAAATATATTTAAAAATAAATAAAAATAAAATCACACTGTTAAGAGGATGTCACTTCGGATATATTTGGTCAGAGAAAATGAGGGATGGAAAGAAATAATTTCTCAATACAAAGAATCATGATTTCCTCTCCAAAAGATTAAATTTTTTTAATTTTAT
>JAXCLQ010000013.1:5018580-5041590 GCA_035584115.1 Cedrela odorata | reverse complement strand
ACATCACTAACTATCTCTGATGGTTCGGTATATTTTTGTACTACCAGGATGGATAGCAAAAGCAAAACAATGCACCTTTTTTATGATAGTTTTTTTCAACTCATCAACATATGGCATGCAAACTTTGTCTCTCAAAGTTAATATACTATCTGACATAAGTTAGAAGTCACATTCTTTCCCGTCAAGTACATCCTAACATATTTTAGCTAAACTACCATCTTGCCTCTGTCTTTCTCTAATCTGATCCACTAACGTGGGTCTCACAACAAAGTTGGCAACTAAAACTTTGGCATCATCACAACTTAAGGCTATACCCAAAGCCTTCAAATATACCAACAAAGGCATATATGATGTTTGAACAAATGCTAATGTAATAAAATATTTCCTATTTAAAGCATCTACTACTACATAAGCTTTCCCTAGATGGTACTCGATAACCAAGTCATAATCCTTGATTAACTCGAGTCATCTTCGTTATCTCAAATTAAACTCTCGTTATGTAAGGAGATATTTCAAACTCTTATGGTTTATAAAGACTTGACACTGCTTCTCATACAAGCAGTGTCTTTTCAATGCAAAAACTACCGCCGTAAGTTCTAAATCATGTGTAGGGTAGTTAACTTCATACTGCTTAAGCTGATAAGAAGCATAAGTAATTACTTTCCTATTTTGTATCAATGCATAACTTAATCCTTGTTTAGATGCATCACTATGTGTAACATAGCTATACCTTAGAGTTGGAAGAGTTAGAATTGGCATGAAAGTAAAAAGATCATTTAGTGCTTGGAAACTTTGCTTGCACTGTTCATCCCATTCAAACTAAACTCACTTTCTCTTCAATTTAGTTAGTGAAGTAGCTAACAAAAAAAATTCCTTTACAAACCTTCTGTATATATCTAACCAAACCCACTGTAATATCTAACCAAACCCAAATTACTTTAGATTTCTGTGGCATTCTTCTATCGTTCCCATTGCACTATACTTCAACTTTTTGTGGAACCACAAAAATTCTAGCACCTGACACTACTTCTCGAAACCAAAATTTACATTTAGAGAATTTCGCACATAGAGAATTTTGCATAAAACCTTCTATCTCTTAAAGTCTACAACACTACTTTAAGATATTGATCTTATTTCTGGAGTATACTATAATATCATCAATAAAGATGATCACAAACTTATCCAAGTAAGGGTAGAAGACAACCAAAATGGCATCACTAGGAACTCATAATACACGTATCTCATTCTGAACGTCGTCTTATAAACATCATTCTCATTCTCTCAAATCCTTAACTGATAATACCCAGATCTCAAGTCAACCTTGGAAAATACAGTTGCTCTTTGCAACTGATCAAAGAGATCATTAATACGGGGCAATGGGTACTTATTCTTGATGGTCACCTTGTTCAATTGATGGTAATCAATGCAAAATCTCAATGTACCTTCTTTCTTTCTCAAAAATAAACCAGGTGAGCCTTAAGGAAAAACGATGGGTCTAATGAAACCCTTATCAATCAATTCTTGCAATTGAACCTTGAGCTCTCTAAGCTCTGCTAGTACCATATGATATGGAGGCATAAAGATCAGGGTAGTTCTAGGCATAAGATCTATATCAAAATTAAAATCTCACTCCATAAGTATTCCAGGCAACTCATTCGAAAATACATCTAGAAATTTATTTACAACTGGGGTATACTTTAACTGATTCCCCTGAACTAACACATCTACCACATGTGCCAAATATGTTTTATAACCCTTATGCATTGACCGCTTTGGCCCTAAAGCTAAAATTATACAAGATGAAAGCACATTGCGTTCATTGATCTAAATCGTCTTAGGTTTACCAAGCTTTTCAAAAAGTTATTTGCTTGATAAAGCAATCCATTGAAGCTTAATGTTGCGATAACTAATCCATTCCTAGAATGGCATTAAAATCCTAGATCTTTAGCGAAATGAAATCTGCTTCTAAGGTAATCTCACCTACTATCACCTCACACTGCCTAAACACAGTATTTCTAAGCAATCTCTACCTTAGTGGTGTATGCACTACTAATTCTTGGTCTAAGAGTTAACTCTCAGTCGGTATGATGTGTAAATGATGTACTTATGAGTGATCTATTAGATCCAAGGTTTATAAGAATGTATGCTGGCTGACCAAAGATCAACATTATACCTATGGTCACATCTGGATTAACTTAAGCATGTTTTTAGTTTAGTGCAAAATCTCTGGTCTGAACCTTAAGCTAGTTCCTCTGTGTATCTTGAGCTGAGGAAGCACTACTAGAACCGGATCTCTTGTTAGGTAGAACAAAAGTCTGAGCTGAGGATCGTTGTTAAAGAAATGCAGGATACTAAACTTGAGCGAAAGGTTTGATTAACTTAGGTTTTCCCAAACTTGGGTAATTCTTCTTGATATGACCTATCTATCCATAATGGAAACATGTCGCTAGAGAACCACAAATGCCATTGTGATGCTTCTTACAATCATATATGCATCTACTAGCTTCTTATAAAAAGAAAGGATTGGTGAAAGAGAGTGAGAGGAATCGTTGAAAATGTGAGAGAAAGAAGAAGGAGAAGAAAAAAAATGAATATGGGCAAAGTTGAGCCAATTTCATTTATCTTATAGTAATTTTAATGGGATCCCTCTTTTTTAAAAAATTCTAAAAATAACTTGAAACTTAAAAAAAAAAAAAAAAAACCTTTCTTTTTAGTCTTTATGTTCGCTGAACAAGGTTTACAAACAGGATCAAACAAAGGGATCTTGCTGAATTAGTCAGAGAAATTTAGACGTATCTACTAGAAGGTCTCGATAAACAAGGTCACCAGGAAAGATTCAATACCATGACAACGATATAAAAAGGGAGTCTTTAGTTTCATTTAAGTTCGTTGGTGTTTCTAATTATTTTAATTTCTTAGTAGTTATTTTCTCTGGTCGTGGCCTTGTGGAAGTAGGATTGGAACTTTAAAATTGCTTGTCTTCTTTATTTACTTGCTTTGTAGCTTGTTATTTTAATTAATTGATTAAATTAATTAAAGTTGGTAAATACTTATTAAAACAAATCTTTTAATTTTGTATCAGAGTAGGTCACTAATTTATTTGGTGAGATTTTGGTATTTTTAATTCGTTATTGTAGATATGGACTCTCAAAGAGAAGAAAGATCAATCTCTTGACCATCATTACTTAATGACACAGATTACTCATATGTGAATTCAAGAAGGAAAGCTTTTATCAAAACTATTGATGAAAAGGCATTGCGTATAATACTGGTTGGCTAGACTCCTCTCACTGTGGCTGATGACAAGGAAAACATTATGTCTAAACCTAAAGAAACATGGACAAACGCGGAAGACAGTTTGTCAAATTACAACTCCAAGGCTCTTAACAAAATCTTCAACGTTGTATACTTAAATCAATTTAAGTTAATTTTAACTTGTGTATCCATAAAAAAGGCGTGGGACATTCTTCAAGTTACTTATGAGGGAACTTTGACAATGAAGCATTCTAAACCTCAAATGTTTCCTTTTAAATTTGAAAATCTGAAATTGGAGAATGATGAAATATTTGTTGATTTTAATTCTAAATTAATGATATTGCTAATGAATTTTATGTTTTAGGTTAGGAATATTTAGAAACCAAGTTGGAAAAGAAAATATTGTGATCTCTCGCTCAAAGATTTCAAGCAAAGGTCACTACCATTGAAGAAAGTTAAGCCATTGACTCAATGAAGGTTGAAGAACTGATGAGTTCCCTTAAAATGTTCGAGACGAACTTGAAGCAACAACAGAAGAAGAAAAGCATAGCTTTTCAAGTCGAAGCAAAACACGTTGAAGATGAAGAAAATTTAGACATTGATGATTTTGAGGTATTTGTTTTTTTCACAAAAAGTTTCAATAAGTTTATGAAAAATATAGGACACAAGAATAAGTTGATCTCCAAATTTCATTAAAAAGGTAAGTCTTCTTTCAAGCCTTTTGAGAATAACATTCATACTAAATGTAAGGAATGTGAAGGTTTTTGACATATACAAGTCGAATGTGTAAATACACTCAAGATGAAATTAAAGGCCAAGAATATCACCTGTAGTGATGATGAATCAAAAGAGGAAATATAAGATAATGTAAGTAATTACATTACTTTTAATGTCTACGTACATTTTAAAAAAGATGAAAAACAACATGTATCCAATCTATTGCAATAGAATTAATAAATGTTAGTTCAAATGAAACAGAAAAAATGACTGACTCTAAAATCAGTCTTTGGGAAATTGATTTTGATGAGCTAGACGTGGACACTATATGAGCTTCATATGAATTAATGTTCAATAAATGAATAGCAATGTGCAAACGCAATAAATACTTGGAAAAGCAAATTAGTAGTCTCTTAAACGAACAAACCAAAGCAAAAAAAATGATGAACAATGTCGAGACCATCATTGCTGATAAAGATAGAAGAATAAGTGAAGTATAATATAAGCTTGAGTATACTCAGAAGTCTTTGAAGGTGTTGAATTTAAGTACATCTAAACTTGATTATATTTTGACCTTGGAAAAACATTGCGGCAATCATCAAGGACTGGGTTACCATATTGAAAAACTCTCATGTTCAAATACTACATTTGTCAAAGCATCACCTATTGATTTCAATGTTTTGAGCAAAATCCAAGTTAAAGTCTCATATCATCAATCATAAGATTCGAAAGGTAAGACCAAAGCGTTTGTTCCACTTGTCATTTTTGCAACAATAAAGGTCACATCGACCTAATTGCTTTAAATTTATGAAATTCTTGAAAAATAAAATAAAATCAAAATCTAAGACTTTTTAACGATTTAGAAACATGTCGGTAAAGAAATAAAAAAATTAATTATTTTGTTACTTATACATCTTTAAAAGCTTGTGCTACTAACTCTTTGTATTTTGACAATGAATGTCCTAAGCATATAATAGGAATGAAAGTTTGGTGGATTATGAAAGTGTTCAAAGATGTATATGACATTTGGTGATGGTGCCAAAGGATAGATCATAGGAAAAGGAAGACTTAATGTTAAAGGATTCCCAAAGTTGAAAATTGTATTTTATGTTGAAAATCTTAAGGCAAATTTTATTAGTATTAGTCAAATTTGTGATGATAAACTTTGTAAAAAATTTATACAAGAAAAATGTCAACTGTTTGATAAATTTAAGAATTGCTTTTTAAAGGATCTAAATTATATAACAATTGTTATATTTTGATACATCCACTCGTCATAAAATACATTTTGCAAACTTAAAAATGTGGCATCAAAAACTTGGGCATTTAAATCATAAGAATCTAACCAAGATTGTGAATACATGTGCTATTTGTGATGATCCAAAACTCAACAAAAAGCAACCTGAAGTTTGTTGTTTGTATTAACTTGGAAAACAACTCAAGTCCAAACACAAACTAGTTCAACATATCTCCACATTCAAAGTATTAAAATGCTTCACATAGATCTCAAGTGTCTTGTTATGGTAGAAAGCACAAGAGATTTTTCATAAGTGGAAGAAGATGCAAATTTCACTGACAAAAGTCAAAATCATATTCGGATTGAAAAGAAAGATGCTAAAAATTATAAAAAATTTGAGCCTATTTTGCTGCAATAGATATTGAAGAGGTTGTTGCAATATAAACTATAGAATATGATGAAACATATTCTGAATCTGAATCAGGACGTTATTAGGCAAAAGTGTTATGGATGAAACAAATGCTTGAGGATTAAGTACTGTGCAAGATCTCTTAACTATTTATTGTGATAATTCAAGTGTAATAAATATTTTAAAGAACCTTGTGCAACATTCTAGGACAAAACTTATTAACATTAGGCATCATTTCATTAAAGAATTGATTGAGAATAAAATTTTCACATTAAAACATGTTGAAATTGAGAAATAACTAGTAGATATTTTTACCAAATCTCTTGATGCAGCCAAACTCATCTCTTTGATTAAAGCCTTAGGAACGTGCTTTATGTGATTCTCATAATTCATTGTCTTGAACTTATTTGAGGAGAATTTTTATGTTGCATGGTTTAAATTTTCAATTTAGTGTGTGAAAATCATTATTTGAGCTTGAACACTTTGTATCATGATTTAGAATATAATAATCTTGATGTTTTTTTTTATGCACATTAATGTTTGAATTCTTTATTCAAAATTAATTTTTAAGGTGGATATAAATTTAGGAAAAATGTTAATTTGAGCCATGACTATTTGTTTAGATTCTTATCTCGAATATCCAATATTTGTGTATGCTTTATAATAATAATAAAAAAAAAGGCTACTTATACTATTGTGTGAAACTATCCTTGGGTAATCTAGGCCTATGTATCACAAATATGTAGAGTTCGATTTACCAAGAGAAGAAGGCCGCCTTAGTGATAGTGTGAAAACTACTGATTTTTAAAAATTAAAAGAAAAGTAATTAAAAAAGAGAGAAAGTAGTATCAAGAAACAAATATGTACTGCAATCATTTATGCATTGTTCTTAATGAATGATTTTGAGATCAAAATGAAGGTTCGTTAGAATCGCTCACTCTATATTTTTCTTAAATTGTTGAAGTCGATAAAATTCAGGAAGATTTTTTTTTTAATTCAATCTTTGCACACAAACACATTTATGTTCAAGATATATGTTTATTTTATGTTATGATGCAAAGTATTAGAGTTCTTATGTTCATTACTCCGGCATCTTAAATTGAGAAAAATTTAGAAAATTGCATTGACATGAATTATTCACCTCTTGAAGTTCAAAATCTTTGAATTTGTTTATATAATGTTTGTGTGAATTATGAGGTTTTTTGATCAAAATATCTAGATTTGGGTCACATTAAAATTCTATATTCTTGTGTATGGGTGTTCTGCTTGAAATTTACAATTCTATGATTAAAATGTAATTTCTAAAAAATTATCTCATGTGGACCTATTTGTAGCATTTTGTAGAAGGTTGGACAAAATAATATTTTGAAACTCTTTCCCGTGGTACCATTTTACAAGGTTTTGATTGAAAATTTAGGCTTTAGTTAAATTATGCATTTCTTATGCTAAGGTTTAATCGAAACTTGCCATATTTCATTGAAATTGGGAAATTTTTTTTTTCCAAATGTGACCTAACTCTATTTATCTTTCTTTGTTGTGAATATAATAGTGTGAACTTGAAATAACCTTTTGCGATCAATTGTTGAGTCTTTTCAACCCATCACTGGAGTCCTTAATTTGTCACCAACAAGCTTCCTAACATAAGCATCACGATGTTACTCTATTTAGAAAACTTCTCCTCTCCTCACATGTAAAAAATGCGTATCTTCTTTCCACTGCTAATGTTATCCAACATTTTCTAGTTAGATTCTGATAAAGAGAATACGTTGACCGATAATATTACATATTCTCTATGACTATCAAAATTTTACAAAATAATTATAATAAAGTATTGGAGACCGGGATAAATTTTTTTTGAATATAATAGATAAATAATTCAAAAAATGAGTTAATTATAAATAAGTTAAAGGATGTTGAATAAGATTCGACCTAAATGGTCAATAACACTTACATGAAAAATTAACTAAATAAATTAATTTTTATTTTAAAAAAGATTTTAAGTTAATTAAATGACAATTAGGCTAGAACAAATTGAAATGCAAATTTTAGTCCAAATTAAGACAAGTATAAAGCCTATTATAAAATGCAAATTAAAGTAAAATGCAAATGAAATTCAAATGCAAATTAAAATAAGATGTAAATGAAAGTCAAATGCAATTGAAATTCAAATACTTCTTTATTATGTATTATATATATATATATATAATCCTTTATTGTAGACATTTGCATTTGTTAAAAAGAAAGAAGAAAGAGTGAGATAGTTATGGGAAGAGCAAATGGGAGAGAAGCCAATTTCGGCAATGAGATACAAATTAAGAAGAGATGAAGGTGTTTCTTGTTTTAGACTTGGACGAAAAGCAAGAGAAGGGAAGATTCGGCCAAAGCAAGAAAAGAGAGGGGAAATCCAGCCATGAGAGGGGAAAATCAGGCTAAAGAAGAAAGAACAAGTGGAGATGGAGAAGAAGAAGGAGAAACCGTGACATGAGATGAGAGGGAGAAAAAGTCTCAACCATGAGGGAGAATAAGGAAGAAAATGCGATTGAGAGGGAAAGAAAAAAAAGAATGTAATGAAAAAAGAAATTTCCGACCATAGGGAAAAGAAGAAAACCGTGAATGGAGAAAATAGAGGAATTACCGAAGAGAAAAAGTGAAGGAGACTAAAATAGGTTTGGCCGATTTGTTGATTTCTGTTTTTTGTTGTGATTTTGAATTGATTGGTTTAGTTGTGGGTATTGAGAAAAAAGATTGAGAGTAAAAGAACAAAGAAAGAAAATGGAACGTAACATGCTTGACGAAATGTCAAAACGAGATGTGAAAATGAGAACGGAGAAAGAAATGAATTTCTTGATTTTCTAGCAAGCAAGGTGAGTAATGTGAGTATGTTTGTGTTTAACATTAACTTTAAAGAACGCAAATTTGTGTTGGTAAGATTGGCTTGTGAATGGTAATGTAATGGTGAAGTTTATATATGAAAATTTTAGAATTGCAGTATTGTTAATGCATGTTCATTTAGTTAGCGAGTACAGTAGCTATTAATGTATGTAGAATGTTGAAATGAAGTGTAAATGCATGATATATGGTAGAGGACATGAGCAGAGCATAGAGCGGTGAGATCGTGAGTGTCAATCATTAGAAATTTCCGAACAAGGTTCGAAAAAATGAAAACTAAGTGAGTTCTGGGCCTCAAATTGATGAGCCGTAAAATTCTATAGAAACTAGACACATAGAGGAATGATATAGCTAAAAATCAGGTCAAGATGCTCAATAACGAATAACCAAAAAATTCAGAAATGTGAACTATTATATTATGCTTTGCATCCTATCATATTGCGTTACTTAGCAAAAATTAATTATAACTTGAGCAATCGAATTCAAAATCTGAATCCATAAAGTGAGGTAGAAACTAGACTTATAATAGAGTATACCGCCAAAAAGTTAGATTGGGATACATTGCCAATTTAGCACATTGCAAATTTAAATTCACTCGTTGTGCAGTAAATATCATTTAGGTGCTCGTAATTTGAGTAATCGGATCCGAAATTCGAATTTGTAACGTGTGGTAGAATATACATGAATTTATTTATTTATTTATCCAATGATGATCATGAAACCTAATATAAGTTGTATCTTGTAGATTGTCGATCAAAGCACTGCCGACGCACCTAGGTATGACTTGGTTGAATTCTTATAAGAGAGTGAATTAATTTGTTTTACAATATTCCAAATTTATATTATTTGATCTTAAAAAACCCATTAGAATTGATAAGAGCATTGAGATATATATACTGTTCAAGTGACCTTGAATCTCGGTAAATTTGGAAGTATTTATTACCTATAAAGATTAGATTATTGGTATTTTATATATGAATGATTCCAAGCTATGGAGATGGCCCTTGGGGCATTAATATTTATTCTCATGATTTGTTCATAAATTCGATATAATGGCAATGTGGCACTGGGTCAGCAAATACATATATGTATGACGTGATATATATACATATATACATTTGATATTTCTGTGGCTATCGCGAATATCCTATGGCGACCTTTGAAGAGCATAGGTGAATGAAAATATTTATACTTTCCTATTTTCTTAATGTGATGTTTATAATTATTTTTATGATCATAGATATGTATATGAGAAGAATAGATTAATGTATCAATTGATTGTGGAAGCGTTGGTGAGTTATATAAAATTATGGCTAGGAAGAGGCCGGATATGGTGTCGATAGAAATGTAAATTTGATGATATCATGTTAATAACTTAAATATGAAGTTGACGATGATTGAGCTTATTGTGATGTTAAGTAAAAATAATGATGAAAAAGTGAATCTAGACCTGTTGAGAATCAAGTAAAATTGTATGTAAATGTGCTTATGATCAAACTAAACAAATTTATGTGAAAAGTACGTTTTTAGCTTAACAGGATCAATACTTTAGCAAATCAGATCGGTACATGAAAAATTCAGATCAATATATTTGAAGAAGGTTGGTACAAGATAGTGAATAGATCAATATATGTGAAGACAAAAGCTTATGATCAAATGGATTGATACCCAAGCGTAGGAGATCAATACGTTCAGAGAATATCGACACTCAGAGTTCAAAGTATTGATACACTCAACTCAAGAGAGTTGGAACTTATTTATGAAGCAAAGCAAATCAATACTCAGAATTTAGAAGATTGATACTTGCAAATTCTAGAGAGTTGCAAAATATTTACAAAGTAAACCTAATCGATACTTGAGTTCAGAAGATCGATACATCGTATTCCAAAGAATTGTAAAATAATTACGAAGCAAATCAGATCAATACTTGAATTTAGAAGATTAATACTTGGCATTCTAGAGAGTTACAAAGTAATCACAAAGCAAAACAGATCGATACAAAAGATTGTTATGTTTCAATTCCAGAGAATTGGCAATTAATTACGAAGTGAACCATATCAATACTTTAAGGAGAATGAATCGATACTTGAGATTGAAGACCAACTCAGAGTTATTTTTTGCACAAACGGATCAATACACTGATAAAAATGATCTATACCTCATGTAAATTTAAAGCTCAACGGTAATTTCTGCAGCATTTATGAAGAACATTAAATACGCCTAATCAAGTTGTTGGACACAATCTTCTTAACAAAGGGAATTAATATATATAAAAGACAAGAAGATAAAAAAAATTAACAGTGCTTATTGTGAAAATTGCTAAACATTCTCAACATAAATAGTATTTCTCTCTCTACTGCAACAAATTTTTATTTCTTTCTATGAGAGAAAATTTGTACGAGGTTTTTGATACATTTGCTTTATTGTGAGAGTTTAAACCAGAATTAATATTTTGGATTGTATTGGGTTCATATTTTTCTGAATCAAACAAAGATAGAAGTGGGTTTCTTTTTAACAAGAAAAAAGCAAGTGTACAGTTGCCCTTCACCTTAAAAGAGTTGTATTTGGTTTTACTTAACCTGTATAAATAAAGAATTAGTAGAACCTCGGTCGTGATCCATGTTAGAGATATACCTTAGAACCAATCGTGTCATATAGTTCAGGGATATCATTTCTTGTATATTATATATATATATATATATATTTTTGTAATTAATTGTAAATTGTTTAAGATTAATAAAATAGAATTTTATATCATTTTGCATTTACAATTTCTTAATAAATAATTAATGCAGAATGAGATCCCGTTATATATTATGATGTCAAAACTTTATCTGCTAAGAGTTATAGATATGAGTGTAGAGTTTTAATTTAAATATATCCGAATCAGTTCTTGGTTGAGGTGATGTCATATGGGATTATGACGTTGCATGACTGATATGTTTGATGCTGTCAACAATTAGTATTAGATGTTAATAGTTGGATGATGAGTCTCGTGTCACAAGAGCATAAACATGGGTAATTCATTGGAGGACGTGTTACTGAACATGACCAAACATGATGAATCACATAGATGATATCCATAGTCAATGATATGTCATATAGTCGTACTAGTGTACCACTAGTCCTTTGACCTGAGGTGTTACGTCTACCATCTGCATTGAGGTACATTGTTCACTTGTATATATCGCACTGGGCTAGCCACGCCTGGTAAAAGAAGTTTGTTGGTAATGTGTTATTGGTATATGAGGACAGGTGATGACCAAGATGGAATCTGCTAGCTCAGATATTTGAGCTTAAGATCCTAGGCGAGGATGTTATACAAAAGAAATGAATCTCTAGCCAGAGTACGTATTTTCGAAAAGGAGTTGTCGGATATACGAATCTCATATATGATTTGAAACCTTGTTCTTATGATTGAGTTAGAAGTTTGATAACTCCATGACCTGTACTCGGTCGGGAGTCGACAGTAGAGAGACATTACTATATGCACGTACAACTATATGGGTTCATTCATTAGTGTTTGGGGATCATGACATCTTGCTAGAGATTTCACATGATCATTTGGAACTTCAACTACAAGGAGTTGTACCAAAATGATGCGAAAGAGTTCCTATCTGCTCATATCCAGATCACGGTGAACTCAGGTGGTTACACACATATGGGTTACTTGTTGATGATGGTTATTGTCATGTACAATATTTATTAAGTTAGTTAACAATATTGTTATGATACTCGATCGGATGACAATTTAATTCTTTATTGTAAAGAATTAATTTCCTGGTCAAGATGTGTTAGTACATGTGTTCATGGGAAATATTTCGGTAATAATTTAGATTACATAAATATGATTTACTGACATTTAAAAATTAAGAAAAAATATTTTTGTTACAAGGATATTAATAAATAAATTATTTATTTATTAATAATTAAATAATTATTATTTAATTAATTAATTCTTATTTAACAAGTGGCATCATGTGATTTTGCCAAGTGTCATTTTACAATTAATGTTTGAAAGTCAAACATTATTAAGTAATGAATACATTTAATTATATATATATGATATAATATTAAATTGTAATAATTATATTTTATTTTAAATTGTATAAAATAAAATAAACATTCTCTCTCTCTTAAAATATCTTAAATATATATTAATATGATATATATATATATATTATTAATCATATTAATATATATATATACATATATTTATTATATGTTGAGATATTTTGGTGCATTAATTAGATTAATGCAAATTAGATTGGATTTGGAATCCATCCATAGGTGAGTGCCATATGAAATCCACTTATTTTGTTATTGAACAAAGTGCTTGGATGAAATCATGGATACATGGCATTCTTGGTTTTAAAATAAAACACAAAAGTGGCAATTTGGGTTTTGAATAAAAGACATTTGGTTTTTTACGTTTAAAAAAAAATAGAGAGAAACAATACTATTAAATTTCTTCTCCCCTTTCCCGTGAAGGCCATTGGTGAATAGTGATGAGTTTGTGTTTTGAACAAAACTCAAAAAGAGAAGAAAGAAGATAATAGAGAGAGAAAGAAAAAGATAGGAAAGAGGTGAAAGGAATTTCACAAGTTTTCAAATACGAATCCTGGTAACCAGAACCCGTTGCCAATAACCCGGTATGTGTGACATGCCATGAAGCTAACGAGTAGCTTGTTCCGGGATCGACATTAAGGTATATGTATCTTACACATGTTGATCATTTGTTTAAATTGTTTAAAATTTTAAAATGCACATACATACATGTCTTGGTCCTTGGGTGAGCCATTCCGCACTTACAATATGACGGCAGTGGCTCTCTTATCGTTTTCGGCAGTCGCACACTTAGAAAGTGATCCTGTGCGTCGCGCCTCCGCCAATGTTGGGTATGGGTACCTAACTTTTAATCCAAAGCCAAGAGAGTGAACGTAGGTAAACATTGCCAAACCACTATAAATCCAGTGTTTGTTTTATCCCTCTACTATCTTATTCAATTTATTGCATTACATACATTTTTATTTTTAAATTTTTAAAAAACCCAATTCACCTCCTTCTTGGATGTTACTAACTGGGCCAACAAAATTGAGTTGTTGCTATTAATTTTTCATTTATAATGTAGATATATATATATATATAGTTATAACATATATTCATGTCCTTATAGTGTATGTATATTCATGATATATAGTTATGGTATATAATTATGATATATTGTTATGAAATATATATATACTATGCTCTATATATATAAATGGCTATCAGTTGGATTGACTTCAGAAAGGTAAAAAATATGTTTAAATGTTGGGAAGTGACCGTTATTATGGTATCGAATATTATTTTCGAGTATATTGATGGAGTGTTGGATCATTGTAAAACAATGAGATGAGGTTTGAGTTATGATATGTGAGTGAAATAAATTTATATCATAATTTAATTTTTTTTTAAAAGAGTGTGATGGTCAATGTTCTGTACAATTGTGGAAATGATGACCATAATTTACAAAAATTGTGATTTGGCATTGAAATGTTATGGAGGAATAAAATCTATAATTATTATAGTTATGAGACTTGTGATCATTATTATTATTAAAACTATTTTTGAGAATGTTAATGGGTTATTTAAATACTGTAAATTTATAGATTGTGATTTGGATGATGACAAGTGCGAAAGAAAAGTTATGGTTGATTATTGGTTTTATGAGTATTATTTATTTATTTATTTCATGAATAAAGAGTTGTTTTCTGATATAGTTTAAACATCCTTAAATTGTTTCATTTTGGAAAACCACGTGCACATGTGTAACTATTAACAAGGGACGACGATACGTAACGCCCTTAAATTCCTCTGCCTCAGATATTACATTCTTGAGAGCAGTGATGATGACTTGGGAGATGGCAATACATAACGCCCCATTGCACCAAAGATTATAGAGAGGTATTTAAAGGGACAACGATATGTAACGCCCCTAAATACTAGAGATTACAAAGATGTATCTAGAGGGACGATGATACGTTACCCTCATAAATTATGCAATATTATAATTTTATTTTATAATTGAAATTTAAAAGTGCATCAGTGATTTATTTATATTATCATTTTTATGTTTTAGTTCCAATTGTAAATATTGACACTTGCCAATTTGATATCAATATACATGTAATGTCTATTGTTTTTATTCATCTTTAATATTTTAAAAAAAGTACCTACACATAATTTAAAAGTTTTGTTTATTTGGATATTAAGAAAAAGCATGTGTTGAATACGAAATCATAATAATATATAAAGAAATCTATCAATTTGAGTTAATTTAATGATAGCATAGAGATTTATACAGGCTTACAAGATAAAAATAGAAAATATGTAATATTATTTATGTAACAAGTGATATATAAGAATGAATATATGTAATGCTATTTATATACAATTTTACAAGATAAAATATATTTAATTTATTCATGTAAAACATAAATTGATTTTTATATTATTGTTTGAATACAACTTTTCTTATTTCATGAATAGAATTCAACTCCAAAAGAGATTTGGATGGAGAAGGAAAAAAAAAGCATTTGTAATTTGCAAAATACCTATTTGGAAAATCCTTATTAGTTTAATTGACAATGTATTATTTAATCGATAACAAAATTTATTTAAAAGGTAAACTCTGATTTTTTTCTTAAAATTTAATAAATTATTATGAACTGTAGATATAATCTATTAGTGTAATTAATTTTTATTATTGATAGATGATTTCTATCCCGAAATCATATAACTTTCCCTATAATTTATGAATACTATTAATTTTTATAACTTTAATGGAGTTTGAAGTAAAGAAAAAAAATAAAAAATAAAAAGAATTTTGGTATAAAAATATGGTATTCATGGTGATATTTTTAAGGGTAAAAATATTTTTCTACATTTATTCGCATATTCAAGGGCATTATAATCAATTTACACATGTTCTTTAACAACAATTCGTAGTAAGAATACTTAAATGATACCTTATGGCATATTTGGTATTTATGTGATATTTTATGTAGTTATATGAATAAAGGCATGATATTTTTTCAAATAAAAATGAAGAAAAAAGTTGACAAAGCAAATAGAAAATAAATAATGAACCCTAGACCTTGACTCTTAACTCTAATCAATCCGCTCTCTCTTACCACAAGCCTTAGGCTAATTCTCCTCCTACCTAGGACATTTCTTCTAAAGCCAACAATGTTACGAGGTGTTATGAGAATTCTTGTGGGTTTGCTTAGCAATTTTAAATGACATGGCAAAGAAATCAATTTAGTTTGTTTTATTAGTTAGTGAATTGGTTATATGTAGAAAACAAAGGTATAAAACAACTTCTTGGAGTCATCTTTCTAGGTCAATATCTTGAGTTCTAGGCAACCAAATTAAGAGTTCTTGTGCTCGGTAGAAACTTGAGAAACTATTGTAATCTTTGTTCTTGATAATAAAATATTTTTGTGCATGTTGATCCCATGGATGTAAGCATGCTATCGAACCATGTAATTCTATTTTCTTCATATTTGTTTGATTGTTTTCGAGTTTTTCTTTGTTTGAGCTGATTTGTTCTTGCTTGACAATCATCTTGAATTGATTTTTTAACGAAAATCTTAACAAATTGGTTTCAGAACTGAAATTTTTAAGAAATCATGACCTTTTCGAAGTTTGAATTTGAGAAGTTAATAGCTAAGGCTGATTTCATTCTCTAGAGATTGAAAATGAGAGCCCTACTCGTTTATCAAGGTCTTGAGGAAGCTCAAGAAGGTGAGAAGAACCTTTTTGCAACTCTAAGTGATCAAGAGAAGAAAAAACAATTATACTCTTTGTAGCTCAAGCTTGAAAGATTGTTCATGACAAAGTACCTTGCTAACAGGTTGTATAAGAAGAGAAAGTTATACAATTTCTTAATGTAGCCATGTACTTCAATGTAAGAGCATCTTGATAACAACAACAAGATCATTCTTGATCTTCAAAATATAGATATCAAGATAGAGGATGAAGACCAGACATTGATACTTTTTAGATCTTTACTTATCTCTTATAAGCATTTTGTAGACACTTTTGTTTGGAAGAGACTAACTATCAATGAAAGATTTTAAATTAGCTCTAAGCATAAAGAAATTTAGAAGTCAAAAGTAAAGGAATCAAACAATGGTAAAGGGTTAACAACATGATGAAGAACTAAAAAGAAAGAAGGAAAGAAGAATAATGTTAGTAGATTAAAGTTAAGATCCAAGAAGAAAAGATATTATCAGGGCAACAAAGATAACCATTTCAAAAAGAATTGCCTTGAAAGAAAGAATAAAGGCAAGGAAGCTCAAGAAAAAGAAGACAATGATGTCATTGCATCAAACTCAACATTAGATTCTAAATCATCAGAAGGAGGTTATGGAAGTGCAAATCTTTGTATTGCTATAGATAAGAATTCAAAAGGTCAATGGGTTTTAGATTCAAGTTGTTCTTTTCATATGTGTCCCTATAGCAATTTTTTTAGTACTTATCATGAAATCAATAGTGAAAAAGTGTTAATGGGTAACAACATAACCTATTTAATGGTTAGGATAGGTGATGTTAAGATCAAAGTGCATGATGGCATCATTAGAACACTACAGTAAGTGAGACATGTACTTGACCAGAAAAGAAACTTGGTTTCTTTAGGCATGCTTTAGTTTAAGTTGTAGTTTCAAGGCTGAAAAAGAAACTTTAAAGATTTCTAGGGGATACATGGTGATTATAAGGGGATCAGACATTATGGGCTATATGTACTCTAAGGGTCTTCAATGAATGACACTGTTGCAATTTCTACTGAACCAAAAAATGATTAGGCTAAGCTTAGGCATTTAAGGATTGGTCATATGAGTGAAAATAAATGAAAGAACTACATAAGCAAGGTCTGTTAAGAGATGTCAAGATTGGTGAATTGAAGTTTTGTGAAAATTGTATCTTTGGCAAGGCTTGTTGGGTTAAGTTTACCAAGGCTAGGCATTGAACAAAAAACTCCCTTGACTATGTTCATTATGATCTTTGTAGACCTACACAGGTGTCTTCACTTAGAAAAGATATATACTTCTTGTCACTAATAGATAACTTTTCAAGGAAAGTCTATGTCTAAATCTTGAAAACCAAGGATCAATCTTTTGAAAAGTTTAAAAAGTGGAAGGCTTTGGTTGAAATTTTAACTGGGAAGAGGGTTAAGAGATTAAGAACTGATAATGATTTAGAATTGTGCAAAAATGATTTTTTGAGAATAATACAAAATGAATGGCATAGCTAGGCATAAAATAGTAGTTAACACACCTCAGTAGAATAACCAAGTAGAGAGGATGAACAAGACTCTAATTGATAAAGTGAGATGTATGCTTGTCAATTCTAAGTTGTCAAAAAGTTTCTGGGCAAAAGCAATTACCATTACTTGTGTTTGGTTCAAAAACACTAAAGGAAATATAGAGTGGAGTTCCAGCCAAATATGATAATCTAATGGTGTTTGGTTGTCAAACTTATGCACCTGTAGAGCAAGGGAAATTAAAATCAAGAGTAGTGAAAGAGATTTTTGTAGGCTACCAAAAAGTGTGAAAGGCTACAAAATCTAGTGCTTTGACAGAAAACCATCCAAATACATCATTTTAAGAAATGTTGTGTTTAATAAACTAGCTCTACCCAAGTCAAATGACATATAGGAAGAAACAAGTAAAACTAATATAACCTCTCCACCACAACAACCACAACTATAATCAAGTAGTTTGCAAGACTATAACCTTGCAAGGGATGGGCAAATGAAGAATATTAGGCCACCAAACAAGTTTGCATATGCAAACTTGATCTCATTTACTTTGACGATTGTTGAATCAATGATGAAAAATGATCCCAAAACCTATAAAGAGACTGTAAATTACAAAGAAAAGGTACTATAGCAGAATGCTCTATAGGAAGAAACGAATTCATTGAAAATGAACCAAACTTGGATTCTTATTCCAAGACCTGAAAAGAGAAGAATAATGAGTTGCAAGTGGATCTATAACACTAAAAAAGGTAGTTCAATTGGTAAACCCTAAGGTACAAAGCAAGATTAATTTGTAATAGATTTACACAAAAAAGAATGTGTGGGTTACAATGAGATCTTCTCACTTGTGGTAAAGTATAGCTCAATAAGAATCTTCTTTGCAATGGCTATTGTTCTTAATTTAGAACTTTACCAAATAGATGTAAAGACAACCTTTCTGCATGAGAAACTTAAAGAAACCTCATTACTACTGTAACTTGAAGGCTTTGTAGTCACAAACAAAGAATATCGTCTTTGACAATTGCATAAGTAATTATATGGCTTGAAACAATCTCTTGAGAAATGGTATAAGAGATTTGATCAATTCATTACAAAGCATAATTTTATAAGGAGCCAATATGATAGTTATGTTTACTATCAAGCTTTGGAACAAGGTGAAGCTATCTATTTTTTTTTTCTTATATTGATGACATGTTTATAGCATGTAAGGAAAGACATGAAATTGAGAAATTAAGAAATTGAAGTGTCAACTCAGCTATAAGTTTGAGATAAAAGATTTAGGCGCTACAAGCATAATTCTAAAGATGGAAATTCAAATAAATATGAAGAAAAATCATATCTTATTTCTATTACAAGAAAGGTATGTGAAAAAGATACTGAACAAGTTTGAAATGGTTGATGCTAAGCTAGTTCAAACTCCTTTCATAGTATACTTCAAGTTATCTATTTCCCAATCACTAAAGTCTAAAGAAGACAAGATTGGCATGACTAAAGTACCTTATACACAAGTTGTTAAGTGTTTGATGTATGCAATGGTGTGCACAAAACCAGACATAGCTTTTATGGTCAATGTAGTAAGTAGATTTATGTCAAATCCAAGAAAGGAACATTAGAGTGCAATTAAATGGTTCTTGAGGTAACTAATAAGTACATTTAACTATGGATTAGTGTATGGTAAAGTTAAAATCCAAGGACAGCCGATAGTTGGGTATGTTGACGCTGATTTTGCTAGTGAAATACAAAAAATGAGGTCAACTACAAGCTATCTTTTCAATCTAAGTGGTTGTTTAGTTAGCTAGTAAGCAAATTTGCAGTCAATAATGGTATTGTTCTCTATAAAACCTGAGTTTATTATCATTACTTAAGCAGTAAAATAAGCTTTGTGGTTAAGGGGGATTGTTAAAAAGTTATGGTTACATTAGGAAGTTGTGGTAGTGTGTTGTAAAAACCAAAATGCAATGCACTTGACAAAAATCAAGTATTCCATGAAAGAAACAAGCATATAGATGTGAGACACTACTTTGTTAGAGATAAAGTTACTAAAGGATTTATTAAGCTTGAGAAAGTTCACATTGATATCAGTTCATCTGACATTCTTCAAAAGGTATTAACAGTTGTTAAGTTCAAGGTTTGCTTGAACTCAGCATGTGTTGGCAAGTGAAAGTTAGTAGACATGGTTGATATGTAGAACCCGTAAAATTTGATATAACTTAAATTTCTTCGATTTAGGTATTAGAGATAAACTTTCAACATGTTAAGATTTCGAGAAAACTTATTTAAGCTATGCATGTATAGCTAAATCGAAAGTTAGACATAAAATGTCTTAGATATGTATAGACCTAGGTGTGTGATTTTAATTTTCTTTTACTTTTATGATAGGTACAAATAACATAATGACTAGATTGAAGAGTTTTAAAAATCAAGGGGTGAAAATGTGACATCACCATAAGTTAGGAAAAAAAGTATAAATAGTAAAAGTGTGAGGCTACCATTAATATATTCATATTTTTATAATATAACCCAATGAATATTACTAAGTAAAGCTCAAAACTTTACTAAGTGAAGACTAATATCCCTAAGTAAGCCCAAATTCAATTTGTACACTTACTAGGCCCAAACTGATTAAATTCAAATTAAGCCCAATTTTTATATTTTAAACTCTACAATTTTCTAAAGCATTCCACATTTGTTTAGCCAAATAAAATAGGCAAAAGAGGGGAACATAAAAAGGATGCCAAATGTGAGCCAAAGAAGAGAATGAGAGCGAAAACCATGAGCAAGGAAGGAAGGAAGGAAATTTGGCCGAGAGAAAGACAAGGAAGAAGGAAAAGAAAGAGAAAAGGAAGAAGAGAGAGAGGTATGGCCGGCTAAGTGAGGAAAAGAAGAAAGAGAGAGAAAAGACGGTGAAGAAGAGAGAAAGAGAAGAAGAGAAGAGAATAAATGGGTAAGTGTAACTGTATATGTGTGTGTATGTGTGTGTGTGTTTATTAATGATTTTATAACCTTGGTTGTGTATTGTATTTAATTTATGTTAGAATTTGTGAAGAAATTGAATGTTTAATATAGTTGTAGTAAGTTATATATGCTATACATGGTTATGCATATGTGTGTGTATGTTGATGACAAAGGAAGTAGAATTAATGTAAATTTTTGTGTAATAATGTTGAAAATGTGGGTTGTGAGTAGGAATGGTATAAAGGAGCCAAATTGTGGTGATATGATTGAGTCATGGTGTCGTTTAGGTTTGGAAAAATGTAAATTTAAGTGTGTTTATATGTAATTGTTGTAGCCAGGTGGTGTTTAAACATAAGTTAATAAGTTTAGCATAAAAATAATGGTCAAGTGTAGGTTGTGTGTATGTGCAGTGTTGCGAAAATGGATACGTAACCATGCGAAAAGTGAATGGTCATCGTACACTCCCAAATATGTATCAAAGTTGAAAAAATGAAGGAATTAGGTATGATAGGTCATGAGTTTAGTGGCTGAAAGGTGTTAGAGATATAGGACTAAAATTGTATGTGGCCAGTTGCTGAAAACACCAAGCAAGGAATGAAAATTGAGCTAGTTTTAGACCTCGGATAATACGTTATAAAAATTTATGGGACCTAAACACATAGGAGCATAACATATTTGAAAATTAACTCGTTTTATGAAAAGACAAGATCGTAGAAAAATTCGGAACATGATTGTCCTATTTATAGCCATACCTTATTTTCTTGAGTCTTATGTTGAAAACTTATTGTAACTTGGGTAATTGGATTTGAAATCCAAATTCGTAAAATACGATAGAAAGTAGACTCATAATAGAGTGTGTTGCCAAAAATTTAAGTCAAGATACGCTGTTGATTTTGAGCGGCATACGTTTGTCGCAAACGTAGAGTGTGCTCTATTCATAAAAAGAAATCCCTTGACTAAATTCAAATTTTATACAATACACATTTTAATTATATTGTTGTTTATTTAAGTGGCAAATTTATGCATACTACATTTGTTTTACTCGATTAGACATATTTTATAGAGCCTAATGAAGAACCGTTTAATTATAGATCAACAACTTGAGTGTTCAACACCAACGCTTTAAATCGAACATCTTAACGCTTAACGAGTGAGTAGATGAATATGTTTTTAAGGTTTTAAATAAATAAGTTACATGTTTAGTTGTTTACTGATTTATGAAAAGCTTAAATGTTAAATTATTTTAGTGATTTATGAAATTTAAAGGTATTGTGCACATGGATTTAATATGTCATGAATAAGTGTAATTCATGAAAAGTTTTTGTGGATGGATTGACACTGTGAAAAATTAATTTGCGTTGACATGTGATGTACATGATGAATATTATATTCAGATTTCGAGAATGAGTTGATGTGTGATAATTGAATTTTCTAGTTATGTAACTCATAGTTAAAATAAAATATGCTTTGTGAACTGTATGTATTGAAATTTGTTTGGTGCAAGTGCTTAGTGTGAGTGCATCCGTGCATTGATAGATTACATGATTTATGAGGAATGAACAAATATGGGCAAGACTTCCTGCTATAATAAAGTTTAGAGAGATGAACCAAGATAGGTGAGACTTCCCTCTATAATAAAGTTTAGAGAGATGGACCAATATGGGTAAGGCTTTACTCTGAAATAAAGTCTGGAGGGTTCAGACTAATATAGGTGAGACTTCCTTATGAGACTGAGCTAAAAAGGGATAGACTGAAATAGGTGAGCTTCCCTCTAAAATAAAATTAGTTTATACTGCTTGTTTGATTTTTAGTGAACAGTTTAAATTTTATATTTTTAATGTGAAATTGTTATATCATGTTGATTGAATTTGAGGAAATGTTTTGAATGGTTGTGAAAAATCTGTATTTAATTCATTAAAAATATGATACCCTTACTCATATTTTATGATTTCAAATTATTATTATTCATCTATTCATTGAGTTGTACTCACATTTTATTTTATTTTATTTAAAAAAATATTTTCAGATTAAATAAATAGCAAGGAGATTGTGAGTCCACACCCCAAACACAGTTATGTAGAGTACAGTTGTAGGAGATTGTAAGTATTTAATGTCTTCGCTATTATGTATATATATGAGGTTTTAATAAGGATCCATGAACTTTGTATTATTACTGATTTGTAAATAACAAATATATTATAGATTTAAAACATATGTGTGTGTGTGTGTGTGTGTGTGTGTGTG
>JAXCLQ010000013.1:4973245-5018480 GCA_035584115.1 Cedrela odorata | reverse complement strand
TTATTACTGATTTGTAAATAACAAATATATTATAGATTTAAAACATATGTGTGTGTGTGTGTGTGTGTGTGTGTGTGGACATACATGTGAAATAACAGATGTGGGATTATATATATATATATATATATGGATGGAATATAGGAAGTCTTACACAATTGTGAGAGTATAGATGAGAAGTACATCTCGCAATTGTGTAACGGTGGTTACGTACTGTATAAGTGGACCAGGGAGTGACAAATCAGTATAGGTAGAAGTGAAGGGAAGTTTTTGAACAAGGTGGAGAATATTAAGGGGTATTCTCAGAATTCCTGCTGGTGTGATTAACAATTTTAAATGACGTGACAAAGAAATCAGTTAAATTTGTTTTGTTTGTTAGTGAATTAGTTATTTGCCAAAAATAGAGGGTATAAAATAGCTTATTGAAGTCATCTTTTGAGGTCAATATCTAGAATTCTAGGCAACTAAATTAAGAGTACTTGAGCTTCATACAAACTCGAGACTTTCTTATAAATGAATATAATTTTTGCTCTTGATAATAAAACACTTTAGCATTCCTCATGTTTGTTTGATTGTTTATGAGTATTTTATTGTTTGTGTTAATTTATTCTTACTTGACGATCATCTTGAATTGATTTCTTGACAAAGATCCTAACAAACAGTCTAAAATAACTTCATTTAAATTCCAATCCTTCATCTTGTTAGCCTTTAGAAATTATCAAACTTTGTAGGAAGTGAATTTTTAACTTTCTCCAAAAGACAACAATCTGGAATTTTCCTACCAATAACTTTCAATCTGTTCACAATTCAATACTGTACATTTCAAGAATGTGTTGAAACAAATTCCCTTCCCTATTATATTTCACCCTTAATAACTTGCTCATCAACAATCGAACCCCGTCTTTCTTGAATTTCATAACTAAATTTTCAATCCCTATAAAAAAATTTAGCATTGTTAGTTTAAGGGACAAAGCTGTGAATGTAACTTGATTTCTTGCTTTGCCTAAGCAGGAGACACATACTATTACTTCTCTCCCATTTTCAATAATCAAAATTGTCTTTTGGGTTGGTTAGTTTTTCATGAAAAAGAGCAAAGTCCCTGTCCATCATAGAAAGCATACATTTCAAATCAAGTTTCCATTTTGACCAGCTATTGTAAACTAGATCATCTAAATCTTTCATGTTAGACCATGTATACATGGCTAAGGCTGCCCGAGCTATTTTATTGGGAAACAAAATTAAGCTAATGAGTATGCAATATATAACTAACAAGTAACTCTTAATCTATAACACAAACTGAATCCAAAATCCTAAGATTAAAACATATACAAATATAAAATATAAGTTGTTGCAATGGCTTTTAAGCCATGGCTTATTGGATGGAATTAGTAGATATTAAATTTTAAGGTTAAAAACAAGTGGGTAACTTTTCTTGTATGGAATTAGTAGATATTAAATTTTAAGGTAAAAAATAGGTGGTTTACTTAAAGTTAGAGTTACTAAATACTTTTTTAGATTTTCTTTCAAACCATAGTAGAATAACTACAATCCCAAACCAACCTTAGAGTGTTTTCAATAAAAATAAACATTATTATCTAGAAAGTACTAAAGGAAAAAAAAAAAAAAAGAACTAAAATGTATAAGTACTTTTTTCAATACTCCCATACAGATCCTAAGTACCATATTTGTGAAATACAATTTCAATTTCTAATATCTCAAAGTATTTTTACTTATATTTTATATTATTTAACCAAAATTGAAATTTTTATTAAAACAAGGACATTAAACAACTTATTTTTATCAAATAATTTTTTTAACAGAACTCAAACAAAAACAACGAAGTGGTAAAACTCACACATTATAAAAAATATTATTGTGCCCTTTTATTTAACAAAAAAAACATTAAAAAGAAATTTCATTTACCTTGAATGATTGTCGGGTTTTCTGAAGTGGAACCAGAATCCATCTTGTATTAGGGTTTCTATATATCAGAATATTATTACTCATTTTTTGGGAGTATATAAAGGAAAATGAGTCCCAACACTTTGACAACTAAAGTTAGAATATGACATGTTGATATAATCACAACCCTCAATATGCCTCATTTTGTTTCATCATTTGATTGATTTTCTTTCTATATATAAACAAAAGTGTTTTATTTTTTTTCTATTTTAAGACCTATAACTAATTTTAGTCCACTTCAAAATTTTCTTTTATTTGTAACCAAAAAGTGCCTGATTGGATGAAACAAAAAAAAAAAAAAGAGAGAAAGAAAAGAGATAGAAAAAAAAATGAAGAAAAGAGAGGTTGCAATACAATAACACTTCATTTTCTTTTGCAAACACTCTCTTGATTGGTGTAAATTGATCGATTTCATGCAATACAAAAACATTTTCATTTGAATCCTATTCATCAAGTAAGAATGAAACTGATCAAGGAGAACATAATTAATCTAGAGAAACTAAGTGTTTTGTTAATGTAAGATAACTTATGACTTTTTATATTGAATATATTACAATATTTTTGTTATTGAGATAGATATGGAATGAGGTTCTTTCATGTTTTACTTTGAAGGATTATGGGAGATGGTCGTTAGATTTACAAAGGTGGTAAGAGCTTAGAATTTTGCGTACCAAGAGTTATTCGACGAATTATATTCTTTTCTTGGGATAGACTTAACTTAATTTAGTAATAAACGAGAGCAATATTAGAAAGTTGATTGCTTTCATTAGTTTTGCCTCCAAGATTGACTAGTATATAAAATGATGGAGATGTGGATTTTTTTTGTAAGGGTGAATTCTAAGGTCTCAACATTTGGTGGGTTTACTCTGCTATTTGTTACATTTGATCGCCAAGTTCAATACAACCTACATAATTACATGTTGTACAACCTACACAGTCGCCAATTCACCAACGCCAAACTAGTTTAATGAATTGTTTACTTCTTCAACAGGTAGTAACCAGGTCAGTCTCACATTTCCTACAACATAAGAAATCATGTTTCCGCTTACAACTATTGTACATGAACTATAATTTCCAATTCAGTATAATAAAGACCATTCTTATGACCATTATAACAAAGTGAACAAGAAACATACTGTGATGACATACTTTTGACAAATGGGCTAAGTGACATTTTCGATGAATAAATGAATAAAGATTGTCGTGTTAAGGCAATTGATAGTACTAGAGTCCTTTGCACAACCAACGATTAATCATATTTCAATGTCTTAGGAACCTCATTGGCATGTGAAACAAATGATCCATCTTCTTATGGTCCATTATAGTTTTTTCCTATAATTTTTTTCACCAATTAATTTCCATCCGATGCATTTTCTAGTTTAGATGACAATCAAGCTGTTATTGAAAAAACATATGCAAACAAAGAGAAATTATGTAAGGATTTGAGATTTATTAAAATGAGAAATAATTTTAGTTTTGAATTCATAGATTCACATCACATTGTTTTAATGCTTTATGTATAGATAACATATATAAACAGCGAGTTCAGGCAATATTGGCACAGGAAAGCACGTATATCTAAATAAGACAGATCGACTAAAAACACATATGTTTGCTAAACAAACTATCTGATAAGCATCGACAAGCGAGTTCTAAACTTATTGAAAAACTTATCAAAGGAAAATTCTGAAACTATAGTCAAGTTTACACACCCAAAAATATTTAAGATAATATTTAAATTAAATATAGTGTGTTAATATCATATCAAAAGGCTTGGCGTACTGGGGAAGCTGTTCTTTTAGTGGTATATAGAGACCTTGCGAAATCTTATAACTTATTAACATTATATTGTTATGTTTTAGAAAATGCTAACCTTAACACTATTACCCATATACAAAAAGATATTGATAAATACTGTAGTTATAGCAGTAAATGGTACTTTCTAGAAAAGTAAATATCGTAGAACATTATTTGTAAAAACTTATAAAGACAAGAATTATTAGATATTTCCATTGATTTTTTGGATTTAGGATTACGAAAATATGACTTGTGAAAATAGTTTATGCAAAAGCTACATAGAGTCATTAGAGACGTAATAAATGTTGTCTTTATATTCTATTGATACGTGCGTATTGTGAAAATGATACTTGCTATTTTTTTAAGCAACACACGATATTTGTACTTATCACATTTCAAGAAGCGTCAAGAAGCGTTTGATTGAAGTACTAGATTAAAAAATATTGGCAAATTTATGGTGGCTTACTTTTTAGCCACAGAGCCGTATCATGTAAATAACTTCAAAAAGCATATGTTGAAAGAGTTGGTAATAATTCACCGACACTTGGGTGGGAAGCGGTGGAAAGAGTTGGTTATAATCCCGACTGAAAAGAGGGCTGATAAGAAAGTGGGGTCTTTAACAGCAATAGCAAAAATAAAAAGCTTGACAAATAGTGGACTTGGGGTCTCAGTATCAAATAAGTTCAACAGTAAGGTGGAACCTACCGAGGTTGCCAAGAAGGGTTGTCTCAATCTAGGAAATACCAACGTGGGAGTCACACATTGATGGATCTTCAAATAGCAAAGAAGTGGAGCGTACATCGTGTTGTCAAGCCCAAAATGAGATGAAATCCAGTATGCTTTGAGTTTTGGTTTCAAAGTATCAAATAATTAGGTTGAGCATAAAACTTTAATTGCGGGATAGAAGCTTGCCAAGGTGCAATGTGCACGAAAAATATGTGTTAAAAATGATACATAACTTGTGGTGAATCAGATTAAAGGTAAGTACTAGGCCAAGGAAGAAAGCATGCATGCCTATCTAAGTAAAGCTAAGGAATGGATGGCAAAGTTCAAATCGGAATGCGAAGAGTATATACTGCATACCTATTGACCACGAAATGAGTCATCCAGACATGTCCGTCTTTTGGACAGTTTGCCGTTGGGGTTGGTTGATTAACACTACAATGAATTGAGCTTGAAAGTAGGGGTGCAACTATTGTGACGCCACTATTAGGCCAATGCCGACTTTTCCGTGTTTTGGTATAGGGTATTGAATTCTATCTTGTTCGTGCACTAACACCAAGTTGTTAGTTGTATCTGAGATGAATAAATATAGGTAAAAAAACATCACAATCTTTGGGCTCGGACAACAGAAGCGGACTTGACATATACAATTTCAAAGCTTGGAAAATTTCCTCACATTCTTATTTCCACTCTAAACCCTGACCTTGCCTGATTGACTTGAAAAATTGGTGGCAATTATCGGTGGCTCTAGAAAGCAATTGGTTAAGAGTTGTTACTCTCTAGACTTCCCTTGTATTCTAAGGCGACTTCATTTCCATCAAGGCTTTGATTTTGACCGGGTTGGCTTGTATATCGCACTCTTGCATCTTAAATCCCATAAATTTTCCAAAGAACACACCGAATTTACATTTTTCAAGATTAAGCTTCAATTTATACCGCCGCAGTATGTCAAACTTGTCACGAAGGTGCTACACATGATCCTCTGCTTTCAAGGACTTTCAAGGACTTGGTCAGAATATACATTTGATCCTTGAACAACTTGTTCACCATTCTCTGATATGTCCCACCTGCATTCTTCATACAAAAGGGATTAACCTTGTAGCAATAAAACACCGATTTGGATGTATCAGGAGATGCGTCCATGAAACAATTTGTGAACCTCTTTTTTAAGAGCATCATAGCGTTCTTGGCTAAACAAACGCCTCCTCTTGATTCATCACAAACACATCAACATACTTGCAAAGGAAGTTTTCCATTGTTATACTAAGCTCCTCTACCATGCTAAAGCCAATATTCACTAATTTCTCCAGATCATCTGGCCAGACATAGATATATGCCAAATCTTTCCTCGTGGTACCTCTTGGTTCATTGTCCTAGAGTTAATATTCACTATTTCATTTTAATAATCCTAGAGAACTGTTCACCAAAGGTAAGTTTTGTCAACAAACTTGTGTCTCTAATGGCGATGAAAATTTGCTCTCTCGAGGTTTTCAATGATTTGTAACTCTCAAACTTGGAAGTATTCCACTTTGGTGTGGGCGTATCGTTCCGTCGAGGCTGTGTTTTTGGAACATGCATTTTTAAACTCTGTTGTTTTCGTGGTAACCTTCATGGAATGACATCGTTAGGAAGAGGGACAAGCATCCTCAGGACTAGTGGTGGCTGAGGTAGTCTTATATTTCGCCCATAGCGCAGTGCACCTCGGTTATCATCACACCGTTACTGCTAGTTATCCGTTTATCCCTGAGCGACTTTTCGCCTGCTCGGCCAGGACCTTCTAACTTTCTTGTTCATCGGGCTCAAGAATTATAAGGCTCTCTCATGATCTTTGGAGTGGCACGAAATGACAAAAAAGAGAGTCATAGCTGTCCTAACCTTTTTTTTTTAAGCCTTATGTGTGTTCTTATGGTCGTCCTACAGGTGGACAAATTTGGTTGGGATGATTTTGGTTTAAAATCTAAATCGATTCAAAATTGTCAATTTTAATTTGGTTCAAACTGTTAATAGAAAATAAATCAGGTCGATTTAAATTGACAGTAGTCCGTTTGATTAGATAACGTGATGGGAATGAATTTGCATATGGCCTGCGAAGAAATCGGTCAACTACTTGTACAATCTCATATATCTACCTAGTTAGTATAGTAGGTGTAAGGTGGAAGTTGTTGCATGAACTTTCTTGGTGGCATTGCTTGCTATTTTCGCAGTGTATGGCGAGTAAAGTTTCCACAGTGGAACTTGTTGACTAGTATTTGACCGATTCTCCAGAAGGTAAGTTCCATTTCCTCCAAACGCCTAATTTTTCCAACATTGCTGGCATGGAACCGTTGTTCGCCTCTTCTAGTCTTGGTAACGTAACGAGCGACACCTCCATTCTCGGCACTTCTACTTCGTCAACATGTTAATACTTCTCTTTGGGTCCCATCCTAGAGCTACCGTTCATACTCCTTTCAGAGCGCCTTACATCCTTATCATCCAGCCAAAGCTCTTCTGGCAGCCTAACACTTGGAGGCCTAGTCTCATGCCTGTCACCTTTACAGCGGTGGTCATCATTTTGGTTGACCCTCCGCCTTGGTTGCTCTTCATTCTCATCGTTCTAATGCTTCATTCCCCTCTTGGTGCGATGACTCTTAAGTTTATGATTATACCACCTCATGCATTCCGCGGTAAAGATGACTTTAATCTGCTGAATCTATCATATCATGTTATGACATCCTTCGTCTCCTTTCTTCTCGTTCTTAGTATAGGCATTCCATGAGGTCATTGACATGCGCTTGTAAGTTCTGTTCTCTTGAACATGGGTATGAACCTGCGTTTAGAGATTATACATCTTGGGATTACGCATACTAGGTCGTTATAGAGATTCTTCTCCTTTATATGTGTTTTCCTCCTCAGCGCGCATGACTTATGAAACCACTTTACTATTGGCACGCCTGAGTCATAAGTCTTGAGCCATATTCACCAATAGAACAAACACAGAGTTGCACAAACGAGTAGCTTTCAGTTACTATGTATACGAAAATCAAAACTAAAGTGAACAAACAAAATTGGTATTTTATGCAAGGAACTTCGTGAAAACCTTCTCGACTAAAATTATCTGAGTAATACAATGCATTCATTCAACAAATATTCCGAATTGAAAACTAGATAAAATGCCCAGAAAATATATGAAGTGAATTAATGGAATAGTGCCTTATGGAATAAACCATGAAAGTTAACGACCCTATATAAAATAACCTCGCTTTCCTTTTAGATGCCCAGCTAGGTAACATAAGAAATCACATGTACTAAGCACATACTCAGAGTTGCCGGTGTAAATACTCCCACAGTAGATTTTTTAGGAAGAGAAAATAAATAAACAAATAGATAGAGTTTTAACTTAGAGAGGAGACACTTTCCCTGTGACCGCGTCCACCATTTATAGGGTAATAAGAGTGAGAAATCACTCTAGATCCTAGTACACGTGTCAGGCTAACATTGGGAGTGCTAATTAAATTTACTGTAATTTGCATGGTATCTCTATGTCTACCCTCACGCGTCCTCTTTTTCTCCTATGATTTTAATCATAAAAACAAATTAGTGTCATTCATTGGTTAAAACAAGCCACCGCCACTCGATTTTCGGTGCCTCACATCAATAAATGTGGTATTTTTGATGCAAATTATGATATAAAAGAAGAAATATAAGGTTACATCGCTACATACTATTTTGATAACAACCACCGTACTCTTCTGCTAGAGTTAATACTCTAGCAAATTAACTCTAGCAAAAGGTTAAATCATAAGTATCGATTTAGTTTGTTTCAATTTATTAATTGTCGATTCGGTCCGAACCAATGCTGACAATGTTTTAATCGGTTTAAAATTTTGAAAAAAATTGATCCAATCAGACAATGCCTACGCCTAGATAAAAGCCACAAACATCACAACTGAAAGCTCATCCCTCCACCAATTCATTGGAGCCATCACAATTGTATATATCGCAAAGAGAAAGCACAACCTCATGAAATGCATGTCTCGTGTTTCTCAATATCTCCTGCCACCATTTCTATCTCCTCAATCATTGTATTCAATTCTTTCTTTCGATCATCGGTAAATGGATATGCGTCTTATCCGAAAAACACCACAAGGTCTGTAGCTTCGTCAGTTAGTGTCCTATCAGATGGACTAATTGCTTAAAGATGGGGGATGTGAGAGGACTTGAATGTTTAACTCATGGAAGGATTCCTCGTATTTGTCGAGTGAAACAAATATTACTTCAAAATCAGACTGCTTGGCTTTGATTTCATGATGTATCTTGGCTAGCTTAGGCGTGAATGCTCTGCATGGAGGACATTGCTGTCGAGAGAAACAGAAAAGCATTGTCTTCCCCACGAGTTCGGATATAGGAACGAGCAATGCGCCACAAGTAAGCATGTTTGATTAGTGTCTTCCAATCAAATTGACATTTAAAGGATTACCTTGATGTTGCCTTTTCCAATAACAAAATCCAGTTCATCAGAAACTAGAAGAGATTCCTATCCCCTCAAGCTCAGTAAACTTCTCAACAGAAAAAGGGTATGCCTGGATTCCAAATTCTGCAATTTAATTACGAACACTGGGATATGTTTTGAAGACTTTTTCTTGGGCTTATAAATTAAAAGCCACTGTGTTATAATTTGGGTATTCAAGATATATTAATTGAGTTTTTGAGAGACTAATATTATATAAAACCTCTATTTTTTTTCAAATTTATAGGATATTTGCAATTTAGTCTAGCTTTATAATCACTATATTTGAAGATAATAAAATTTTCAGTATGGCTCAAAGATATAGGTATTTATCGTTATTGTATTTATTGATATTTTACTTTATATTTATTATATTTCAATTGTTATAGTTAGTAGCTGTCTATTGATAAAAGAAAATTTCTACTGCACAACACAAGCTTTGTATAAATCAATCATCTTTGAGTGAAATTTTAGCATCATCTAAAAGAACCAAGTGAAATGTACAAACCCACCTTCCCTTCGAGCTCTGAGATTGGTACCTACATTGCAAGTTTCAGAATTGAGAAGTAAAGGGCATGTAAAGCAATGTTCTCCAATTGAGATTCTACTCCACATCGCTTTATCATGTTTCCTCAACCAAACTGTAGGCCTATAAAGTCATATTCCGCACTTTCGGACTGCAAACAACTAAAAATACACGCTTCTACATTACAAAGTCATACTCTCTAGAAGATGTATTCTAAAGTTTGGTTTTCTAATTAAGAAAAATGAGAAAAGTTGGCTTTTTTGTATTGCAAGGGATGACAAGAATAATATTTTTTATATTATTTTTATCTCGACCCATAAATATTACAGATGAAAGTAAAAAGGACAGAGAGTGAACAGGATTAGACAAAGTCTAATATGTAAGTGCTGCAGTGAAGGACTACAGTAAAAATGTTACTCTATTTTATAACAGAAAACTTTGTCTTCTTATGGAGTTGTCAATTCGTTTCTTCGTGAAGGAGAAAGAGAACAAAAAGTGTAAAAGTGATAGACTGTAGCAGTAACAATAAGATCAAGTCATGTGTTTGGTTTGTTGGGCTAAATCAATAAGGTATTATACAGGAGGTTAGGTGTTTCGTTTGTTAGGCTGAAATAGTAAGGTGAGGTTAAGTCAAGTCGTGAGGACGGAAGGTCAGGTCAAGACAAGTCGTCAGGTCGGGAAGGTCAGGTCAAGTCTTAATTCTTCTTTGGAATCTCTTCTTCATCTCGGAGTTCTTTGATTCTCTGTGCAGTAAAAGGGTATGCCAATGAGCCAAACTCGTAAACAAGAAAGAGCGCCATACCATTTACTACATCTTCTTTCTCATTCAAGATTATTAGGCAAGGAGTTTGTTCAGCATCGGCAGCATACAAATTCTTCTAGTGATCACGAGTTGTCTTATTGGAATATGGAATTGCAATTCATGGCTTCGTCGAGATATCTTCACAAAGGGATTCCTCGTCGTTGTCAGAAGAGATTAGAATGATCTCAAAATCATCTTTGAAGGCCAACTCATTGTAGGTTCCAATCAGTATTGGGGTGAATTTTTGGCTCATTAAACAAGACGAGGCTATGAAGTAGATCCAATGATCTTTTTGTCCAATCCATATAGTGGTCTGCAAATGATTAGTAAATAACAAGATTGACAAAAATTAATATCCACTTTCTGATGTCCAATAATTTGGTGCTGAAAATTTACCGAACAAGAAACCTTTTCAAACGTCTTTAAAGTGATCAAAAATCTATTAAAATATATTTTTTAGACACACAAGTACATAATCTTACAGTATATAATAATAAAAATTGCATTTGTTTGACATGGGTTAGCAAGAAAATTGATGATTGAGAGGGGAAATGAACCTTAGTTCCATCAATCCATAGCAAAATGCTGTCACCATTTGCTCCAAGTAGCGATGCCAGTTCATTACAACTCTGCCATTCTTTCTGCTTGGTTAATTTCTCTTTGGTTTTGTTCACAGAGAATATAATATTGTTAAGCTAATCAGTGAGCACGTCTAGTAAATTAGAAGTGACTGGAACGGAACAAAAAGCTGCGAATATTTGTGGACGGTTGCGATGGTCAATGAGATTATTGTATTAGGCCGCAAAATCCAATTTGAAACTTGGGTTAACCGACCTATATTGTCTTATGGTTACGTATAACATCAAAATATTTCCAGTACAAAAGTATTATGTGCTCATGATAATTGCAAATCACCTTTGTTAGAAACGTGTTTTATCCAAGGAATGTAAAATCAGCGTTTGGCCTAGCACAATTCAGAGTTTCCAAGTTTTCTTACATGTCCTTGATTATCCTTGCGCAATAACGTGTCATAACATTTACAGTGATTAACATTTCCCATTCAACGCAACTTACATTATACTTGTGTAAAATAAAAATATTATATCATAACTCTCAAGATAGCATGTTAAACAATTGAGCAACACAACCATTCCGGCACCAACCAAATTATTTCGTTTCCAGCTTATCCAAAAGGCTGGTTAAATTTACAATAATTTTGGCATACAACATCAAATATAAAGAGATGCATTGAAGAAAATATTAGAGATAATTTTTCCATTAAACCAAAGAAAGAGAGATGATACATAGAACACAAAGTCGGTACACTGAAAGGGATAACTCAAAACGGGGTGCAGAAACATCCCCCGAGAAAGATACTAACTAGGGTCCGCCAACTATTGTATTTAGTCATTCTTCTTGGAAGTAAACTTTCTGGCGATATCAGATTTCAACTTTCTCCCCAAGGACACAGCTTCCAGAACCATAGCATCAATTTCTCGCTCCTTTTTCTCATAAATGTAGAAAACAACAAACACCAAGGGAATTCCTGCAAATAACAATTCCTGAATAAATGATCCGGTGACTCTAGTCTCAGAAATTATTCTGTAGAAGGAAACAAGTCACTGCATTGTTGAAATTAGAAATTGGTAGTCAAAGCAGGTAAGATTGCGATCTCCAATCTTTGATAAAAAGAATAGAGTCCAAGTATTAGATGATATACTGGGATAGCCAAACTATGATAACATTTTAGGTAGGACCAACAGCAGTAGCTATTGAAATAGTCCAAAGCAAAACAGGTTTCTCTCTAGAACAACCCGCTAAATACATTCATGTCCTTGGAAATTCTTATGGTTAAGAATCGACAGGCAATTGGAGGCATTTCAAAATCACTAATCTGCATCAAAACAACTGAGGTGATGAAACCCGTCCATTCTCCGTTCAGACACCAATAAAAAATCACAAGGCACTCAATGCCCTTTGAAAACTTTTTTGTATCTAAGAATGCCCAAATGAACTAAGCCATCTAGCGTAAAAGGGAAAAAGAAAACTTTGGCATGTGTGACAGTTCATGTGGGTGAGAAAGAGAGAGAGAGAACCTATAACGAACAAGCTCTGAAGTGATACAGCTCCAAGGAAGCTTAGTGTCAATAAGGAGAGAACAACCTGTTTCATTGCCAGTGCAAAATCAACTGTTAGAGAACAATACACCACCACTATAGCAGTTTTTTTTTGTTATATATATATATATATGAAAAATAGTACACAATTTTCTTAAGAAACATAAAAGAAAGTATATTATTGATGTGAAGTACAAAAAACATGTACAAAAAGCCAGATTTACAGAAGATCAACTACTCAAAGAATCTAAAGTGTAATCTACACAAACAGTAACAATATCAAGCATTGGCGCTTACCACCCTAGCAGTTAAAACACGAGTTTTCAAATGATCAACATTTCCATATGCATAATCATAATATCTTAGCTGTTTGGGGAGTTGCCAAAAAGAATGGCCAAGCTGGAATCATACTTAGTTTGGGGAGTTACCAGAAAGATTGGCCAAGCTGGAATCATACTTTCTAGCCATACCAATCCAAATTTTGATTCATCTACACAACAATTTTACTACCAGTGTCAAATGTCAAGTCAGGATCAGAAGATCAGATCCATTTCACTTTTTTGATCAGGCAATCATCTAAAGCCCAAATATGTCAGGAATGGGAAAAGGTTTCCTTAATGGATATGTTCCCCTTCCTCCACTACTTGGAACATATATGTTTCAATAGGTACCCATTACAGAATGAAAATCAATTCCAGAATAATCATTCAACAATTTTATGTGGTCAATCATATAGACCTATTTCTATTCATAAACGGCACATTTTAAAACACGTATTCAACTGTATTAAAATAAATGGATTTGATTGTAGGGTATTAAATTTAATATAGTTTCATGTTTGGCATAGAGTCGTATTAAATTTGTATTTGAATATTTTTTTGTATTATTTATATGAATTAATTGTTTTTGTATTTTTTTATTGTAGTATCATATTAATTAATATTATTATTAATTAACCCTTAATAATAAAAGTTTTTACCCGCCATCACTATACACTGCCGCCAACTATCGCCACCACCATCAATCATCGCTAACCACCATCTGCCGCCAGTTATTAACTTCCATTTGGATCACCGAAAATACCATTGGAATGTTTGTTTAATGATCTACACAACTGTACAAAAATTATCGATGATAAACTCATCGTTTGCTGGCAAAAAACTGTTAAAATCTCAACCACCTTAGAACACCGCCGTCAAACAGTGGCGAGTTGGAGTGCACCTCCACCACCATTCTCTTTGCTGCCAGCCCCTCTATAGAATGGTGGCGGTGGTGCCTCTTAAATCACTGCCATTTGATGGCGATTTTCTATGGGGCCAAAATTTAAATTTTTGTTTTCCGACACATGATGAATTTAGTGGTGATGATAATTATATGGAAGCGTAGATCGAGTAATGAGAATTCCAAAAATATCAAAGTTAACCTCAACGGATGACAGATGGCGGCGGACAGTAGAGACAAATGTTGACAATGGTGACAGCCGGTGATGCTTTTGAATTATCAATTAAAAAATATATATTATTATATAATAAAACAATACAAATCAAATATTAAATTATTATTTTACTATTACAAAAATGCCAAATGTACAGACCAGGCTTGCCCCGTGGGGAGCGCAGGTCAAGTCTGGTCTGGAAAATCTTCACAATCTATTTTTTCTATGCAGTCCAGTTCAGAGGTTAAATTGCACCAAACATTGTATTAAAGCCATTTTATACAGAAGTACATTAATGCAGTACAGTCCTGGTAGCCAAACATGCCCAAAGTGATACATAGAGCATTTAGACAACCCTCTACTAAAGAATCAAACAGTCAATTGTGTGCTGAACATATTTGTGGATCTGCTAAGAATTGAGGACCCAATCAGATAGTCTATCAGTTGCAACTCACCAGCCATACTAACAAATAAATGTTTTCACTAATTTTCTGAATGTATTTTGGAGTTGAAACACTTCCAACATTTAAGCGCATAGGTAGAGTAATTAGATAGTTGCATGCATTATGTCACATGGGCGACGATGGACATTGTGTAAAACTATATTTTGCCAATATGTATCTAGTGGGACATTGTTTTTATGTTCATAATAACAACTATAATGTTGAAGAAATTGTTTGGAGGTGGGGGAAGGATTAAAACTGTATCTGTACTACATCCACCAGAAACACATAGAGTTCTTACATGTGGCACTTGTCTAAGTTTGCACAATAAACACTATATAAAAGAGACTTCAAGCATGCAAAATAAGAAGACAGAAAAGAATTGTATACCTTGATGAATAGCACCCAATCGTTACCCTTGCAAAGAGATTTTAAAACATTAAACGAAGTGTTCCACATTGAGGCAACCGAGAAAGCAAGTCGCTGCGATTTCTCTTCTGATAAATGGAAACCTGATGCAGGAATTTTCTCAACTGTAAATCCCAATCTGCACAAGTAGAAATTACCATTTAGAGACGGTAGTCTCACATTATATACTCTACACCTATAAAAGAAAATTCAGCAAATGTCAATAAGGTCAGGCAGCTTTCAGGAAGTTTCACAGCCCAAATAATATACAAACTTGATGATGCTGACAATTTAAAAAATGTACTCTCTTAAGGGATAAATTGTAATAGTAGTTTTTTTTACTATGGATGTTAATTTTATTTGCTACATGATCACACAACCATGAGACAACAGAAAAGTCTTTTTTTAAGTCATAAAGAAAATTAGGCAAATTAATTATATCTTAATTTAAATGATGTATTAAAAAGGCCAAATTGGCATACTGATATTCATAAAAGAGCATAGCCACGCATACATTTTCTCTGGTAAAACACTGTGGATTAACAAGAAGAATAACGCCAACAAGAGGAGCTTTGAAAGTGCTGTAATGATGGTATAACCAGGCACAATAAAGCTGTAGTAAATTGTCACCAAAATTAACACTGCAGTGAGAGTCTGCTTTTTATCTTTCCAGAGTAGAGTGTCAGCAGCTGCAAAAGACAGTAGCAAGGCAGGGAGATTGATTGATCAACACATTTAGATGAATAAATATACGGTAGGGAACTTTTGACTTAAATTTTATATTTAAATTGAGAAAAAAATTCCCACCATTTTTTGATAGGAAACAAAAGAATTCTCATCCATTAATAACTAAATCTTATGGTAGAAAAGTTGGCAACATTAAATGTTACCTTTTGACTTTAAGTTTTAACTAATGGATTGCATGTAATCAATTTATGACAAAAGATCCTCACCCATAAGCATATAGTAACTTGTGTCAACTACTTATGATGCTGAATCAGTAGTCAGTCAAATCACAAAGAATCAAAGATTATATTATGCTCCATCTCAAATAGACCATATCCAAACATAGTGCACTTAAATGTAAAATCTAAACAAGGATATAAGATCTGGTTTCAAACACATGTAGCAGGTGATTGACATGGTAACCATACAAGCAAAATGACATGATATGTCACTGCTTAAGGCATGCCACATACATATCAGCCAATATGCCAAACATTAAGAAAGAGGAAACAATAAGAAAAAAAAAAAGGTGATTGTCTTATAACATAGATTAATAGCACCGTCTTAACTATTGAAGCAAGTGTTCCATAATTACACAATTGGAGTTACTTTCCTACTAAGTCAACCATATTCTTTTATGAAGCATCCTAATCAACAAACTAATTATCATAGAACTACAAAGGATTGTCGTGAGTTTAAAATAATCCAACCGATACAAAATGGGAGTGTTAAGAATAGATATAAGCCTCTGTATTGCCTTACATACAGTGAGGATACACCTAGAGTATTTGGAACCACATTACAGCCAGACATCATAAAGGAGGAGCTATGAAAAGAAAAAGAAAACTATTCATACCCTTTCCACTGCCAAGAAGTATAGAAGCTTTGGATGGACCTTCTCTTTTTAACTGATTTTCAGCCCTCAAGTGTGAATATGACTCAATTGTCCTCTTTATACCCTCCTGCAGTGTAATCAAATCATATTGCCATAAGTAAACTGTCTGTCTTCTATCCTTAAATTTTTTTTCTTCTTATTTCCTTTCTTTTTTTAAGAAGAAGCAAAACCAATTTTATTAAATCAAACAGAAGGGTTAAAATACCGGTGAACCAGCAGTCGGCATTTAAGCAAAACAAAACAGTACAAAGAAGGCCATCTCACACAGACAAAATGTTAAGAAAGAACTAACACAAAAAAGCATCACAATTCTCATGAAATATACATACATACATACATATATATATATATATATGGTTTGAAAAGGTATCCTGAAATTTGTTTGCAACTGAAGCCTAAAAAAGATGCTAGAAAACAAACTCTATCTCACAGAAAGTACTTATTCGCCTAAGCATCTTCAAAAATTCTCCTACTTTGTCTTGCCAAATAACCCAAAAATAGCCATACAGCTCCATAAGACTTTAACTTTACTACCCACAGAAAAAGTAAAATGATTCTCAAGGGAAAATAAGGTACAAGAAGTTGGAAAGATTTAGAAGAGCCTCACTATCTTACAGTTTATAAAAATCTTAAAAATGGAGCAACAAAGAAATAGATGATCAATGTTCTCGGCCTTCGTTTCCCAAACCAAACTCCAATTAGGCAATAATCTAACACTAGATCTATTCCTTTGAACTATAACAGTAGTCAATCCATCCTTGTGCCATGTATAGAGTTGGCTGCACAAATTAGATATATGTTACATAGGTTAAAATTAATAGACCAACACAGTTAGAGAGTTTCATTGATGATGGCAGCTCTTGAAGTAAAGTTTAAACCCAAATTATGTGTTACAGCTCCTTAACTGTGGAGGTTGGTGGAACATGATACAAAGGTAAACTGAAGTGTAGCATAGGTTTGTCAAGTAACAAAAAGTTAACATACTCCAGTTTCCACAATAATGAAATATCATAGCAATGGAAAGATAATGCAATTTAGAGCACACAAAGCATTTTTGCTCTTTTTCATGGAAAGACACAGAACCTGAAGTGACACAATGGGTGTATAGCCAAGTCGATCCTTCGCTTTTGAACAATCAAAAGATCTGGTGCAAGAGAGGAGTCTAACTCTTGAAGGTGTCAACTGAGGAACCTTCATTCCATATGGACCTAGCAGCCAATATGTCAACTCCACCACATGCGCAATTGGCATCATAACAAAGGAAGGTATCTTTATCCTCGGCCTGCAAACTACATCAATTAAGACAAAGGGACAATGGGAATATATGTTTCCATAACCATCTTTAGTTCATCATTTGTAATTGAAAAAGTACCGAATACAGAATCCCAAAAGCAGGAAATGTAGGTTCAATATTTAAGGATGTCATAAGCTTAGCATCAGAACCCAACAAGAGAGAAAATAATAGGTCCCTACTAAGAATAACTATAATTAGTCCACCTTTGAGAAAAGTAAAAGGAAGTCCGGAATGTTTAAAATTTTCAGCTTTATCCAACTGAAATGAATAAAAGAGTGATGTATGTTTACTTCGTGCAAAATATATTTCAGCTTATGCTCCTGCTACAAGAGAAATCAAAGATAATGGCACATAGGAAAAATACAATTATGTAAAAAATTGATACAAATTTTGCCACTCAACTTCCCATAGATGCATAATTATTTTAATATTTTGTGGATAAACTCACAAGTTAGCAGCCACTACAAAGACAATTTACCAACGATTACAAAGGTCTCTAACAACATAAAAGTAGTAAAATAGTATAAGAAGCATCAACATAACAACCTTTAGGTGCATTTATCAAAGTGAAAGGAGAAAAAGATAAAGAACCTTTGGTAGCCAAGACCTTCAAGAATTTGTGATATAAATTCCCAAAACTTGATTGGCTCCATGTTGGTTATAAAATATGCCTGCAAAATTGTCATTAAATTGTAAGTTTATAATAAAATGCCATAAGCAATCTCTAGACTCGTAACTCAAAATACCAATTAGATTGCATAGCAGGACTATACCAGGGTTTCTACATATTCTACCAACAGTAAACACAGACATGTCAACTGAAAATTTTCTCCCTTTGCTCATTCATATATGAATCTGAGATCAATAGAACTTGAGAGGGATTGAAACAGTACCTGCCCTGCAGCTTTCTCAGCAACTGTCACTTCTGATGCTAGAGCTCGTTCAGCACATATATGAGCATGTGCCACATTTTCAACAAAAGTGAAGTCATAAATGTTATTGCCATCTCCAATTATGAACTGATCATTTGAAAACAGAAAGAAATGAGAAATATATTATAAAGGAACTATGATTAATATAAACTTCTTGAGAAACCATATATAGCTCCCTCCAGGAAACACAGACCCCATTATATGACAGTGATTTTTCCAATGATTTTTAACAGGTCAAGAGTCTTAATGAACGGCTACCTCAAAATTTTAAACATCTTGCTCTATACACATTTTTAGATGAAAAATCAATTAAACAAGAAGTCACTAAGGTAAGTTAGGATGCAAATAGCTAGCATGAGGAAAAGGTGACCCCAACAATGTCTTTTTTAATAGAGGTCTGAGAGTATGCAGTCGAAATAATCATAGAATGACCAAGTTCTATCAACAAAAACATACATTTTGAGGTTAAAAGTTATGATAGAATGAATAAATAAAACCAAAAATAAGATTGGAAAAAGTAACCAATATATACAAAACACAAAGGGGAACTGCTGAGAAATTGCAAAGGCATTATAATGAAAATGAAAAGAAGGGAAGGATTAACAAAAAATTGAAAAATATAATAAAATTAAAGCATCATTTATTGTTCAGACAAAATAACAAGGTGAAGACAACACCAAAGGAAAAATAATTGGTAGTCAAATATTAAACTGAGAATAAATGATTAAGATGTTGAGGCTGCATGAAATGACTTATAAGGTATGTTTGGGACTGTTGTGCTTTGGTTTAACTTTAGAAGCACAACTAAAGTTCTGTAAGCACCCACTTTTATTTGGTAGCTAATGTTTATTACCTGCCCACACACTTATTTTTGACAGATAGTGATTTCTTCCTACGGCAATTGTGAATTAAAAGCCCTAAACATAATTATTATTGCTACAACTTAATAAAGCATTCTAAGATGATGAAAATGGGTTCAAGAAGTCAACCACTAGTTGCTGAGAGAAAACTTTGTCGAGTCAGCTAGAATACTCAATGTCAAAGATTTGGCAGTTACATTAGGAATCAACGTCCATGTTGACATTTCATGGCAACCAAATGACTTCACCCAGATGTTGCCTATAGAAAATAGAAAAATAAGATAACCAAATCTCTGATGCACTGATCAAATGCGACATCTACCTGATGATTGCAAAATGGTGGTTCATTACCATGAGAAAAGAAAGCAAAGAACCACGAAAAAATCAATAATTTGGAAAAAAAGAGTAGCAAATTGAGAGTAGTTTTTATAAATATATATATATATATATGAAAGAATAAGTACGAAGAAAAGATATAATTTAAAGAGAAATTCTAATGAGTTTCCGGGCCACAGGTTCAACTGGCATGCAGTAAAACAACTTTGGCAATTTTTCACAGGCACAAAAAATAGATTGCAATTTAATAGACATACTGAATAGCAAAAGCAGAGTCTGAACAGTAAAATTATCATAGCTACATGAGTAGCAGACAACACATACACAGGGAAGCAGATAGTACAATCGGATTCCTGATTACTTTTTACTGAACATTCTTTTTGAGCTTGAGATGGGGAGAAAATCCAGATGGGGGTGGGGGGCAAAGGTTAACCAAAAGCAATGGAGCACAATCATTTATGAGATGAAGCTCCTGTACTATCAAATAGAAAAATAATTGAAATTCAGACAATAAAAGATAGTACCTTGGATTTTCCAGCCCTTGCAGCAGCAACTAAAGATGGAACCAACAACTTATCACCAGGACCAAAAATGCTGCTAGGACGTATGCAACAAGTTAGAAGCCCATTAGTACCATTTGACTTGATGACCAATGCCTCTCCTTCAGCTTTTGTAGCCGAATAAAAATCATTGTGCTGAAACAATTAAAGAGAAATGTCAGGTCAGCCTCAGAGTAAGTGGTAATAAGATTATCAAATACATGAACACATTCACATGAAAACACAAATAAAAGTACATAAATTAATATCTATACCTTTGAACAATTGAGTAACAAAAGAGATACTAAGATCAACAAAGGTCGGGAAAATTAATACCTTAGATGGGTATGGCAATGATTCATCCCCATTAATGATTCCATGAACCCCATCAAAGACCACACTGGGAGAGCTAGTATAAATAAGTCTCTTTACTTTAAGCTCAACACAAGCATCAATAACATTCTTTGTTCCTACAAATCATAGTTGAAATAAAGCTAGAAATTATGAACAGTTGACAAACACTGAAAATTACTGTCCAACAGCTGATAGCAAAACATCTTACCTTCCACATTGACTGAATGATGGAGCTTGTAATTATTAATGGATGAATTGGGTGCAGCCATGTGGTATACAACCTGAGCTCCTTCGAATGCTGCAGAATAAACGTGTTTTTGGCACCATTAGAAGCCCTTCAAACTAATTAAAAACATACAAATTCCTCTAAGTTTGGCGTACGACGCAAGCATTTGGAGTGTTCTTTACGAAGTATTTTCAGATGTTTATAATGGAAAGAGCTTTAACATGAAAGAGATTTCCAAAAAATTACTTCCAAACCTGTAGTTCATAAATATATGTGACAACAAAAATGAAAAGAAAAGCGACCTTTAAGTACTTGATCCTTGTGTCGAAGATCGAAGGACACATACTGAGCACGACCAGACCTCAAAGCCTCGCCGAGAATTCCCTGCTCCTCATGCGGTTCAAGGTCAATAGAGGTGGCCAAATCAGCAATTCTGACCAAAAACATATCGTATCTGACAAGCATTTCCACCAAATGGCGCGCAGCAAAACCCCTTCCACCAGTCACCACGCACCATTTCTCGTTCCCCTCGCCTGACATCGCTACAATCAGCCCCACCAAATCAAAATCATCGTATAATTTTCCTTATTGTAAATTAAATAAACTTGTAAGTTTATGAATAATGAAGTAAATGTAGTAGCTTTATTAACTCACCTTCCCCTTTACAGTGCTTTAATAAGATCTCGAGTTCCAGGATCTGAGAGCTCAGAGACGAAATTAAAAGAGACAGACAGAAATGAGGCGTCAGCAGACAGTAAAAATTCTCGGGGTAAGCTCTGTAGCTTAGTAGGGTGCTGTAAATTTTGTATTTATTCTTTCATTTTCAGCTATTGACTAATCAAATGGGCCATTAAATACAATTTTGTTTGGACCCAACACCTAACTCGGTAGGGTAGACCAATCGGGTCTAAATGTACTAGTGTAACAACGGTGGTTATATTTCCCCAGCCTTTAGTACTTACTGTTCGTATTCCCACTGTCCCATAAATTATCAATAACATCCTTATTTCTTATTCAAGTGAGATAATAACATTTTTTCAGCTTCATAATTTTTTTAAAAAAATTTTATGTGTATATTTATTAAAAAGTGCTAATAAAAAATTTATAATTTTAATTAAAATAGTTTCTTTTATGACATAAAATTATAAAATAACTAATTAAAATAATTTAAAAAAAAAAAAACTTGAAATTTTAGTTAAGATAATTGTTTTAATTATACAAAATTATAAGGGTTGCTATGGACTATTTTTTGGTGTAAATATAGGATTACGACAAATGATCTAGGTCTCACTCCATCTATCCTAGTAGTATGGGACAACTTACCTATGTAATAATAAGTTATCCCATGGTTACCTCTGCTATAGATTATTCTTATATTTAACATAAATTTTTAATTAATAATTATAGTGACAAAATAAAAATAATATATTACATTGAAAATACAAAATAAATATTTTTATAAATAAGAATATATATTTTTGTAAACAAAAAAATTAATAATTATAATAAAAAAAATATAAACTATAAATCATATTAAAAATACATGATAAATTATTATAATAAAAATATTATAATAAAAAAATTTATTACTTATAAAATATTTTTTATTAATAAAAATTATTTAATTATAAAAAATAAAAATTATATACTACATTGAAATACATTATAAATAATTTATAATAGAAATACTTTAATAAAATATTATTTAATTATAAAAAATAAAAATTAAACATTACATTGAAATGCATGATAAATATTTTATAATAGAAATACTTTATAAATGATAAAATATTATTTTTTATTAATTATAAAAGATAATTAAATAGTTATAACAATAATTATAATAGTAAGATATTTATATTTAAATATTTAGAAATATAAATAATAATTATTTAAATATGTAACTACAAATTTTAAATTATTTTCTAAATAGTTTATTAATTTTTGTTTAAAATAATTTAATTAAATTAACTTTAAAATAAATATTTAATTATTTTTATTTATTATCCAATCTAATCTAATTTTGTCAAACACTAATATGTAATCATATCTTATCATAAAATATGCACATTGACATACCAAAGTGCCCAAAAGTAACAAATGAGAAATCTAGTAAGATAATAATATTTATCAAATTAGAATAAGAAAAGAAAAGATAATGGTTTAAACCAAATTTTTAATTTTCAATCTCTCAGAAAATATGGTAAAATAATTTTATTAGAATAATTATTATTAATATTACACACATATAAAATAATTAATGGTATGTCTTTACTACCAATTTTACTAAAAATCATCCAAAAATATCAATGCTAACTCTTAAATAGTAGTTCCTATCAAAATTTTATTTTAAATTATTTTATCATCAATTTACTTTTGTTACACTCTATGTAATTTTATAATATTTGTGAGAAAATTATCTTTATTAATTTATTTATTTATTAAAATTGAAAAATGGTATATTTTTAATAATTTTTTGTTAGGGTATTTTTGATGTACAGTTCTTTTTATACTTCAATTAGAAATTTGTTGTGCTAAAGAGCTTGAAATTTAAATTTAGGATTTATATTCTACAATGTTGCAAGATAATCACTTGCACTAGTAACATTTTGTAAATGATTTTTATGTTTGATACATCGCAAGAAAATGACTTGCATGCATAACAAGATACAAGACAATGACTTGCTCGCGTGATAAGCTTACATGCAATTCGGAAAAAAAATTATCAAATATACCATGAAGAAGTCCATAAAAACCTTTACCAACTCATATGCCTAGATGAAGAATATACGTGGGCAAAGAGAGTGAAAAAATTCTAATTTCTTTCAAAAAAACATAATATTGTAATGTACACATTATTGAAAATATGTCATAGAATCAATTATGTCATATAGTTTAAGGTTATCATTCTTAATGTATATATATTTTTGTAATTAATTATAAATTTGTTTGCGATTAAAAAATGACATTTTATATTATTTTGCATAATCAATTTCTAATTAAATATAAATAATGCATAATGAATTTTCGTGATATATTATACTGTCAAGACTATATCTACAAAGAGTTATGATATAAGTAAAGAGTATTTGATTTAAATACATCTGAATCAGTTTCTAGTTAAAGTAATATTATATGGGAGTATGACATTGCGTGACTGGTATGTTTAATGCTACCAGTGACTAATATTCGATACTAATAGTTGGGTGACGAGTCTCATGTCACAAGAATATAAATATAGGTAATACATTGGTGAACGTGTTACTGAACATGACTAAACGTGACAAATTGTTAGCCTAGTTGGCAACACTCAAGAGGGGGTGAATTAGGTTTTTAGAAATTTAATTGCTTAAGATGAATGTAATGCAGTACAACAAATAAAACAGTAGAAAGAGAAAACAAACACGGAGTTTATAGTGGTTCGGCAATGCTTGGCCTACATTCGCTCTCTCAGTTAAAGATCACTATTAAATTTCAACTATCTCCTTGTTTTTTTGGGCCAAGTGAAACCTACTACAACTCCTTCTGAGGTGAAGGGCAACCATACACTTACTTTCTCTCTAGTGAAGAGTAACCCAATATAATCTTTTTTAACTTCAGGTAAATATGAACCCAAGACAATTTCAAAAATATAATTCTATTTTTAAGATCTCATAATAAAGCAATTGTATCAATATGCTCTTATAAAGAAAATTTCTCTCACAAGGCGAAATGAAAATTTTACAATAGTAAGAGAAAGTAAACTATTCACGTTGAAAATGTTCTTGAGAATATTTTGTAGTTGTTCACAATAAGCTCTGTATCTTTCCTTTGTCTTTTCTTTTTCTATTTATATTCATTCTCTTTGTGAAGATCTCTGTATCCAACAACTTGATTTGGTACATTTAATGTCCACCATAAATGCTACAGAAGTTACTATTGAGCTTTAAATTGGTAAAAAGTATTGATCTCTTTTTCAATGTATTGATCTCTTTGCTCTAAAGTTGAATTTGAGTTTTGAGTATCGATCTGTTTACTTTTACGTATTGACCTAATTCACTTCATAATTAATTTCCAACTCTCTGAAATTGAAGTATATCGATTTCTTCTATTTTGGTATCAATCTAGTCTGCTTTATAATTATTTTGTAACTTTTTGAAATTGACGACTATCGATCTCTTTCCTTTAAGTATCGATCCGGTCTGATTTTTAATTATTTTGTAACTCTCTGTAATTAAAGAGTATCATTCTCCTTACTTCCTTGTATCTATTTGTTCTTCAACAGTATCGATCCGTTTGGCTTAAAGATTTCATTTGAGGCTTTTGCCTTAGCATATATCGATCTTTTTACTTTCTTGTATTGACTTGCTTCAGATGTGTCGATATGTTGCTTTAACGTATCGATCTTGTTAAACTTTAAAGGCACTATTTACAGAAATTTTTTAAGATTAATTACAAGCATATTGATACACACTTTACTTGATTCTTAACAAGTTTAAATCCATTTTATCATCACATATTAACTTGACATTACAATTAACTTGACATTACAATAAACTTAGTCATCATCGAGAACATACAAATATATATTATAATATCTTCAATTTCATATTTAAATTATCAACATGATATCATCAATATCCTCTTTTTTTGTTCATGACAAAAATTAAATGTTTTAAAGATTTTTAATCAATTAAAGTATCTAACTTCCCCTTAAGATTAACTAAGTTATTTTAAACTTTTTCTTTACTTTAAATGTTAACTTTTATTCTCTCTCCCTCTTAATGTGATGCTTAATTTAGAATTCAATTATTAATTTGCTCCCACTTTAGAGTATGTTTCCAATTGAATCAATTAGTTTGTAGATTTCATGTTCATATCACGTTTCTCCCCCTTTTGTCAGCAATTAAAGAAGGAAACGATTGCACATATACGCAGATAGATAAGAAAACAAAGCAGTACATGGCATGTAAGCAAAGCAACTGAGATTATTTGGAAAACAAAAAAACTCATCTTCATTAAACATTAAGTCAATAACATTATAAATAATCAAAAAGTAGAAATTGCATAGAGAGAAACATGAGGAACACATATAAGTAGCTTTACAATGTGCCATATATAAGATTGTCTAGGCTATCGCTATCGACATCTAAGTCAATAGGATGGGATGTGCCAGGCTGTGAGGCTTGTGAAGGAGGTCTTGGTCTGGCAAAAAAGGTTATGGATCCTTGATATGCTGGTAAAGGTGCCGAGATTATTACTCTGGCTAAGATCTGCATGAACCTATAAGTTTCACTACGAAACTTGAGTTCGAGTCGTCCAAGTTGTGTGATGTCTTGGTCACCCTAAGCAAGATGTTTCTCAATCTTATGCATTTGCGTTGTGACCATAGTCTCGAGGTCGGTGAGTTGCTCATCAAAGTTAGTTATAGCGGTTTCCACTCGCTCTTCTATGAGGGTCATCTAGGCTTGAATGTCCGCTAAGATAGTCATAAGAGCCGAAGAGGTGACTAAGATGTTAGTTCTGTCTGAGCTGAGGGAGCTAGTAAGGGAGGTCATGTTGTGTCTGCTACTCCTTACACATTGGTAGGTGCTTCAAGGTCATTAGTTAGTAGTGCGTGTTCTTTAGTTGATTGCCACTGTGATGTTGGTGCAGTATTCACTTTGCCGTGCAAGTACTTGTAGCTGGCTTAAAACATCCATTCCCAATCCGCTCTTTGCTCATAATGCATATATTGGAGTGTGGTTTCTAATAGTATAGTAGTAGCTGGTGGTTCGATAGTGTCTGTTTTAGCATAGATCCATGATGGACTCTTGCAGATGATGGTTGAAACTACATAACCGTAGTGTAAGTGGTTGGCTTTGGACATGGTCGTCTTCACCATCAAGTTTAGAATCCAATATATCAAATCAAGTTACTTACTCTCCATAATACTCTACATCTACCATATGTCTTTATACATCATATCGGAGTAGCGTCCAGAACGTGAGTTGAGATTGTAGGAGATGATTAGGTGAAGAATTTGCTCATGGATGCCCAAACAAACTGGTTTGTTATCCACTTCTGTCATGTTTGGGTCTTTGAATATTATTTTGCATGCTTCAAGAGGAGAGGTTGAAATGGGCTTGTTGGATATGAGATGCCCCCCTTCTGGTACATAAGTGATGCAGGATAGAACACTAGCATTCACCTAGAAGAAATGTCCTTATATAATGCTTGTAAATTTAGTCATTCTCGCTTTCCCTATATGAGAGTCCTTGGCATCCAGATTTGAGTAGAATATTTTGACAAAGCTGTCAAACATTTCCCCCGTCAACTGAGGTAGTCCATCGATCGATCCGAAGTCTTCAAATGTTTTCAGGTATGAAAATATGATGGATAGTAGTAGATTGAAGTCAAGAACTCGATCATGACTCACTTTTCGGTTGAGGAAGAGAGAGAGGTATCAATCTTCTGCCTCTCGGTTCTGGAAATCTAGATGAGAGGATGAAGGTTCAGTCATTCTAGGTCTTTTCCTATGTCCAACATTTGGATTCTTTGTCTTAGGCATTTTCGAGTTTATTCTAAGAGACTTTGAGAGATTTAAAGAGCTAGAATATTTGATTTCAAAGGGCTAGGGTTTAGAATGAGAGAAAAACATTTTAGGTTTAGCCCTATTTAAACGTGAAATCACGTAAAGATATTGATACTTTTAATTAAAGTATCGATCCTACTTTTGGATCAGGTAAGAGGTATCGATATCTCTTGAAGAAATGTTGATACATTTGTTATTTAAATGTACAATGAATGTATCGATATATGTTGGCTACTGGATTAATAGATATCGATATTCGAGCACGTTCTTTAATGTGCATTTAATTTTAGCGGCTAAACAATGATCCTTTAAATTTCATTAGGTACACATGGCCATCTCATTAATGAGAGCTAAAGTATCGATTTGCAAGAGGAATGTATCAGTACATATTGAGAGTGAATTTCATTATTGATACATATATGGGTTATGTCAATTCTAAGTCAGAATATGAAAGGGTATCGGCATCATTTCAAAGATATACTGATCCTTCATCATTGTATCGATACCTTGTGATGAAAGTATCGATTTGAATCCATTTAGAAATGATTTTCAACCAATTTCATGCAAACAAGTTCAAACATGATTCATTCAATTTCCATAATTCCTAATTTATTCCTAATTGCACAGAAGCGATTCCTATCAAATGATTTAGTAAAGATGTTAGCTAATTGAAGGTTTGTGTTAATATATTCTATACAAACATCTCTTATACTAACATGATCTCTATTGAAATAGTGACGGATTTCTATGTGCTTAGTTCTAAAGTGATGAACAAGATTCTTAGTCAAGTATATGACACTTATATTATCATATAGAATTAGAATTTGACTAAGATCTAATTTATAATCTTGCAATTGATGTTTAATCCATAAAAGTTATACACAACAACTACCCATAATATGTATTCGACTTCAGTAGTGAAAAGTGCAACCATGTTTTATTTCTTTCTAAACCAAGATACTAATGCATTTCCAAGGAAGTAACAAGTACCACTTGTACTTTTTCTATCCACTTTGCATCCTCCATAGTTGGCAACAAAATAGTCTTTCAAGCTAAACTCACCATCTTTTGGATAAAATAATCCTAAGTTAGGTATGGCTCTTAAGTACATAAAAATTTGTTTTACTGCTACAAAATGTGATTCCTTGGGATTGGATTGTAACCTAACACATACATACACTACATAGAGAATGTCGGGTCTAGAAATGGTTAAATAAAGTAGTGATCCTATCATGCCTCTGTATAGTTTTTGATCTACAGTCTATCATATTTCATTCTTTTCTAATGAAGCAAAAGGGCTCATAGGAGTTTGAATGGATTTGCCCTCTATCATGTTAAATTTTTTTAATAATTTTTTTTTATATATTTTGATTGAGAGATATAAATTCTATCATTTGTTTGTTTAATTTGAAGTCCTAAAAAGAAATTTAGTTCTCTAATCATGCTCATTTAAAATTCATATTTCATAAGATTTAAAAATTCAATGCACAATGACTTATTTATATTTCCAAAAATGATATCATCAACATAAAATTGAACTAATAAAATACTATATTTGGTTTTAATAAAAAGCATAGTATCATTTAAAATTCATATTCATAAGATTTAAAAATTCAATGCACAATGACTTATTTATATTTCCAAAAATGATATCATCAACATAAAATTGAACTAATAAAATACTATATTTAGTTTTAATAAAAAGTATAGTATCAACACTCCCTCTTATAAAGTTATATTTTAACAAAAATTCACTAAGTTTTTCATACTAAGTTATAGGTGTTTGTTTTAAACTATATAGTGTCTTAGTGAGTTTATAGACATGATTTAGAAATTTATAGCTCTCAAAACCGGGACATTGTATTACATAAACTTATTCATTTATAAAACTATTTAACAAAATACTTTTGACATCCATTTGATAAAATTTAAAGTTTTTATAATATGTAAAGACTAAGAGTACTCTAATGGCTTTTAATTTAGTTACGGGAGCGTATGTTTCATCATAGTCTATTTCTTCTTCTTGACTATATCCTTGTGCCACTAGTCTAGCCTTATTTCGAGAGATATTTCCATTCTCATCAAGTTTGTTTCTAAACACCTATTTGATACTTATAGTTGGATAATCATTAGGTCTAGGCACTAATATTTAAACTTCATATCTTTGGAATTGATTTAATTCCTCTTGTATGACCATTAACTAATTTTCATCCTTTAAGACTTCTTCAACTTGTTTTGGCTCAAATTGAGAAACAAATGCTAAGTTTTGAACTTAATCTAGAATTTCATCCATCTCTCTTGCCCTTATTCTAATTTTGACCCATTATGAGAGATCTCTTATTATTAATTCTTTTGGATAATTAGATACATATTTCCATGCTTTAGAAAGTTCTTTAGTGGTTTCCTCTTCTTCTACCATTTCATTATCTTTTTCTAAAGATGTATTATTTAAGTTTAAGTTTTTTAGGTTTTGAATGACTTCTAATTCCATTTCTTTTTATTTAGCAATTAATTTGGCTAAATTGGGATAAAATTCATTAAATGTTATATGCAAATTTTCTTCCATGACTTGAGTTCTCTTATTGAAAACTCGATAGGCTTTACTTTTGAAAGAGTATCCTAAAAAGATTCCTAAATCAAATTTGGGCTCAAATTTTTCATGATTGTCTTTAGTATTAAGAACGTAATAATTGTATCCAAATACTTTAAAGTGTTTAATCTTTAATTTTTTTTGAAAGATTAGCTCATATAGAGTTTTGTTCAATATTTTTCTAATTAGAACTCTATTTGTCATGTGACATATGGTGCTGATAGCCTTCAGCCAAAAGTCTTCTAGTAGATTATATTCACTTAGTATTGTTCTACCCATTTTTATAAGATTTTATTCTTTTTTTTAATAATTCCATTTTGTTGTAGGGTTCTAGGTGCAAAAAAGTGATAAGAATATGTATTCTCATTACATAGGCTTTCAAAGTATTTATTTACGAACTCCCCACCTTAATCACTTCTAATCTTTATTATTTTATAATCTATTTCATTTTGAATCTTCTATGAAAAATTCTCAAATGTTTTAAATATGTTGCTTTTGCTATTTAAGAAAAATACCTAAGTAAATTTAGAGTAATCATTAACTATTACATATGCATAAAGTTTTTTTCCTAAAGATGCAACTCTGTTTGGTCCAAAAAGATCTATATATGAAGTTCTAAAGGTCTAGTTGTGGAAATTAAGTTTTTGAGTTTAAAAGATTTTTAACTTGTTTTTCTAGTTAGTAAGAACCACATATTTTGTCTTTTGAGAATTTTAGGTTGTGGAGATCTCCTAACAAGCCTTACTTAGTTAGTTTTAGCAAAAGATCCATACTATAATGTTCTAATCTTCTATACCACATCCAAAAATCATCACAAAGAACTTGCAAGTAAATGTTATTCACTTCATCCAAGTTTTCTAGTTCTATGATGTACACATCCTTATTTCTAGGTGTATAGAATAATTTATTTGCATGCTCATCTAAACTTCACAATTATTTTTAAGAAACATAACTTTATATCTATAATCACACAATTGACTAATGCTAAGTAAGTTATACTTTAGACCTTCAACATACAACACATTTTCAATTGAAATTGAATTAATACCAATGTTATCAATACCTTTCACCTTGCCTCGGCTATTGTCTCCAAAAATTACATCTTTTCATTCCTTTTTCTTTATATGAAGAAATAGCCCTTTGTTTACCATCATGTGTTTCGAGCAATCGCTATCTAGAAACCACTTCTTCTTGTACTTGTTACTCTTCACATGAAGTACCTACACAAATGAAAGATTTATTTTGGTAGACTTTGGGTCCATAAATGTTAGTTATACCCTTAAAGATCTTAGCTATTTTAGCATGCATAATCTTTCTAAGTTTTGTACCTTTAGGTACCTATATCATCTTAGATCTATTGTATGCATTTTTCTTATATCGACATGTGTTAATGTAATGTCTTTTCTTATTACAATAATGACATGTAATAGATGAAGTTATTTGTTGAGAGGATTTTACAAAATAATTTGCATAAGTTTTTTGTTTAGTTTATTGCTTATAGCCATGTCCGACTTTATCAAATATTAGTCTTTGACTACTTAAAAGTTTATATAAGGATTATTTCCTTTGTGTAAATTTTACTACCACTCCTTTAAGATAAATTATTTTATCCTTCAAGATTTTATTTTTAATTTTTAATGCATCATATTCCTTAGACATATTAGATTCATTCTTAAGTTCAAATTCTCTAACTCTTAATTTTAATGAATCATTTTCTTTTATCATTAAAGAATTCTTTTTCTTCATCTCTTTATATTTAGCATACAATTCTTAAAAATCATTCCTAAGTTTTTCATATAATGCACCCAAATCATCTCCTAGTAGGTCATCATTATCACTACTTATGCATGTGTCATAGTATGAAGAATTTTTGTCAAGAAAAATTACCTCATCCTTTTGTTTTCCCATAAGGCAAAAGTTAGCTCATTTATTTTCAAATAATGATGTGCTCTCTTCACTTGATGAGTCATCCCATGTTACCTTCATCGCCTTCTTATTTTTCTTGTCCTTTTTATCATTCCTTAGTGAACATTCGAGTTTTGTATACTTGCACTCATAGTAAAGGATTTCTTGTTTCTTTTCTTTCTCCTTCTTATTTTCATTGTTCCTTTTGAACTTTCATTTCTTAAGAAGTCTCTTATTCTCTAATTTCTTCCCTTAGGCCTATCTATGTTGAAGTACTTTTTCAATTTTTTGACCATGAGAAGAAATTCGTCCTCCTCGGTTCTTCTTCTCTTTCAACGTCTTCTTCTTCATTTTTAGTGATCTTTAAGGTGACATTTTGCTTTCCCTTTTCTCTATCTTCATCATCATTCTGTTTGGTTTCCAACTCATAAGTCATGAGTGATTCGAGAAGCTCTTTAAGTAGCAATGTCTTTAAGTCTTTTGCTTTTCTAATCGCTGTCACCTTGACTTCCCAGCTTTTAAGTAGACTCTTTAAAATTTTGGTGACAATATTTGCATTGAAATAAGATCTACCAAAAGCCTTAAGCTCATTAATAATGTTAGTGAACCAAGTAAACATATAATTAATGCTTTCATGCAATTTCATTTTAAACGATTCATAGTCGTGAACTAACATGCTAATTTTAGAAATATAATTCTATTTTTAAGCTCTCACAATAAAGCAATTGTATCAATATGCTCTTATAAAGAAAATTTCTCTCACAAGACGAAGTGAAAATTTTACAGTAATGAGAGAAAGCTCACTATTTACATTGATAATGTTCACAATAATGAGAATGTTTTGCAATTGTTCACAATAAGCTTTGTATCTTTCCTTTATCTTTTTGTTTTCTATTTATATTTATTTTCTTCGTGAAGACCCTATGCCCAATGGCTTGATTTATTGTATTTAATAGCGGCTATAAATGCTGCAAAAGTTATCGTTGAGCTTTAAATTGATAAAAAGTATCGATCCATTTTTCAATGTATCGATCCTTTTGCTCGAAAGTTGAATCTAAGTCTCGAGTATCAATCCATTTACCTTTACATATCAACTTGGTTCACTTCGTAATTAATTTTCAACTTTTTGGAAATGAAGTGTATCGATCTCTTCTATCTTGGTATCAATTTGGTCAGCTTCATAATTATTTTGCAATTCTCTAAAATTGACCTGTATTGATCTTCTTGAATTTAGGGATGGATTTGATATGCTCCGTAATTATTTTGCAACTTTCTGGAATTGATGAGTATCGATCTCATTACTTTCTTGTATCGACCTACTTCAAATGTGTCGATTTGTTCTCTAACGGTATCAATCCATTGGGCTTCAGGATTTTATCTGAGGCTACTGCTTTAGCATATATCGATTTGTTTACTTTCCTTGTATCGACCTGTTTCAGATGTGTCGATCTATTGCTTCAACTTATCGATCTTGTTAAATTTTAAAGGCACTATTCACAGGGATTTATTAAGATTAATTACAAGCATATTCATACACATTTTACTTGATTATTAACAAGTTTAAATCTATTTTATCATCACATATTAACTTGACATTACAATAAACTTAGTCATTATCGAAAACATATAAGTAGATATTATGATGTCATTAATTTCATATTTAAATTATCAACATGATATTATCATAAATCACATAGGTGATTATCCACAGTCAATGATATGTCACACAACTGTATTAGTGTATCACTAGTCATTTAACTTGAGATATCATAATTGCCCTCTGCACTGAGGCACATCATTCACTTATGTATATTACATTGGGCTAGTCATGCTTAGTGAAAAAAGCTTTTTGGTAATGTGTTCTCGATGTATAAGAGTATGTGATAAATAAGATGGAATCAGCTGTCTTAGATATTAGAGCTTAAGATCATAAGCGAGGATGTCATATATGAGAAACAAATCACTAGCCAGAATATGGTTTTTTAGAAAGATGTTTTCGGATACATAATTCCTGTGTATGATTTAAGTTCCTGTTCCTATGATTAAGTTAGAGGTTTGACAATTTCATAACCCATACTTGATCAAGGGTCGATAGTAGAGAGACTCTATTATATGCACGTATGACTATATGAGTTTATCTTGAATATTGATTCATTCGTGTCTGGGGGTTGTGAAGATCATTGGAAATTTCGGTTACAATGAGTTGTACTGAAGTGATACAAAAGTATTTGTATCTGTTTATATTTAGTTTACGGTAAACTTAGGTGTGATGATATTATGAGAGAAATTGATAATATCAAACCTTAATATGCATACATTTTTATAATTACTAAGTAAAATAAAAAAGATCCAAAATGAATCTTAAAATCATGTATGAATATGATTGAAATTATTCCTTCAAAAATTTCTGTCAAAGTGTATTAAAAAGCCTGCATGATCGATACTCAGAGACAAATAAATTAATATGTGAATAAACGATCGATACAAGAACAATAACAGATTGATACATTAAGAAGGATTTCTACAAAGAAATGAGGATATCGATATGTGCTAAGACAGTAGCATCAGATGAAATCATTAAAGGCAACAAAATCGATATATGTAAAAGAAGAGATCGATACGTGGTCTTCACAAAGAGTTACAAAATAATTACAGAGGCAACCAGATTGATACATGAAGAAGAAGAGATCGATACATATTCTTCAAAGAGAGTTGCAAAATAATTACAAAGGCAACCAGATCATTACATGGATAAGAAGAGATCAATACATGGTTTTCATAGAGAGTTGTAAAATAATTACAAAGGCAACCAGATCGATACTTTGAGAAGAAGAGATCGATACGTGGACTGTCTAGAGAGTTGCAAAGTAATTACAAAGCAGACTAGATCGATATCTAACATCAACAGATCGATACACTAAAACTTAGAAATATTTTCAACACAAAATAGATCAATAATCGGAGATCAAGAGATCGATACTCGGGATGCAAATCATACTGTTCATAAAAAGAAATCGATACATAAAATAAGGGATTGATACTCTTTTTGATTTTAAAGCTTAATGGTAACTTCTGCAGTTTTAATGGCGAATAATAAATGCATAAAATCAATTTGTTGGACAAATGTTGCTTTACAAAAAGAATGAATATAAATAGAAGATACACAGTGAAGTAGAGCAGAATGATCACTTATAATCAATATCAACAAAAATCCTTGAATAAGATTTTCATACATAAATAATGAACTTTCTTTCTCTACTGTAAATTTTTCAAATTTGTGTGAAAGAAAAATTTCTTGTAGGAGCATACTATAAAATCTACTCTAGTGTGAGAGCAAAAATCTAATATACATTTGTAATTTGGTATTGGGTAATCTTCACCCATACTAAAAAAGATCACTGTGGTTACTTCATCCATAGAAAATAGTGTAAGGTTTTTTTTAACTTAGAAGGAGTGTACTGGGTTTCTCTTGTCTCGTTAAAACAAGGAGTTATTTAAACCTTGGTGAAAGTGATTTACATATGAGAAAATAGACGTAGGCTAAGATTTGCCGAATCACTATAAAACTGTGTTTGTATCTTTCTCTCTCTAACTACTGTTTCATTGTTACACTTCATTGCATACGCTTTTAATTTCTAAATTTTAAAAACCTAATTCACCCCCCTCTTGGGTATTGCCAATTGGGCCAAAAAGTGGTATCAGAGCCTAACTTAATTAAATAGGATTCACAGTCTTGAGGAGTAGATTAAAATGGCATCTAATAGTAACCTTACACAAATAGTTGAGGGACAATCTACAAATAGATCACCATTTTTTAATAGAACAAATTATGCTTATTGGAAAAAGAGGATGCAAATCTTCTTATCATCAGTAAATTTTAAGATTTTAAATGTAATAGAAAATGGGTACTATCCACCCACAACTGATGATGAAATTACTAGAGAAAGGAAACTAAAACCAAGAAGGGAGTGGACTGCCAAAGAGAGAAATAGGTTCATATTAAATGGAAAGGCAATAAACATTCTCTATTATGCATTAGATAGAGCCGAATTCAATAGAATTTCAGGATGTGAAATGGCTAAATCAATTTGGAACATGTTGGAAGTCACACATAAGAGAACTAGTAGAGTTAAAGACTCAAAAATGAATATGTTAATTCATGATTACGAATTGTTTAAAATGAAACCACATGAGAGCATAAAAGACATGTTTATTCGTTTCACTGACATTACTAATGATTTAAAAGCTCTTGGTAAATCTTACTCAAATGCAGATATAATGATAAAAATTTTAAGGAGTTTACCTAGAAGTTGGGAAGCTAAAGTCACGACAATTAGGAAAACAAAGGATTTAAAAACTTGACCTCTCGAGGAACTTCTCGGATTGCTCATGACTTACAAGCTTGAAGGTAGACACAATGATGATGAGGATAAAGAAAAGGGCAAAAGAAATATAACACTAAAGATCACAAAAAAGGAAGAAAATGAAGATAAAAGTGAACAAGATTCCAATGAAGATGATTTTCTTCTCATGGCTAGAAAATTCAGAAAATTCTTCAACAAAGAAGGGTCTAAGAGAAGAAATTGGAAAAGAAGAGACTATCTAAGAAAGGATAGATTCAAGAAAAACTTTGAAAAAGAAAAAGAGAAAGAGAAAGAGATCATTTGCTATGAATGCAAGAAACCGGGGCATACATAACCCGAATGTCCATTAAGAAGAGATAAGAAGGATAAGAAAAAGAAGAAAGCAAAGAAAGTGACGTGGGATGACTCTTCTAGCGAAGAAAGCTTCTCATCATCAGAAAAGGAACAAGTAAATTTCTGTCTAACGGAAAAACAAGAGGATGAGGTAATATCTCTAGATCAAAACTCTTTATATTATAATACATGTTCAAATAGTAAAGATGATCTATTAGATGATCTATTAGATGACAACTTAGATGTATTATATGAAGAACTTAGAAATGATTTTCAGGATTTATATACAAAATATAAAGAAGCAAAGAGAAAAAACTTCATAGTATTAAAAGAAAATGACTTATTGAAACTAAAAGTTAAAAAACTAGAAATTAAAAATGAATTTAGTTTGCCTAAGGAACTTGATGTGTTAAAAGATGAAAATAAAGTCTTGAAAGGTGAGATAGTTTCTCTTAAAGAAGTCTTAGCTAAATTAACACAAAGAAAAGAATCATTAGATAAGCTTTTAGGTAGTCAAAGATTAGTATTTGATAAAGCCAGACTTGGATATAAACAAGAAATCAAACAAAAGTCTTATGCAAACTACTTTGTGAAAGCTAAACAACAAGTAACTTTAACCATTACTTGTCATCATTGCAATAGGAAAGAGCATTATAGCAACACATATTTACATAAGAAAAATAAGTATAATGGACCTAAAATGATGTAGGTATCCAAGGGAACACAACTTAAGAAGATTATACATGCTAAAATGGCCAAAACCTTTACGGGTAGAACTAATACTTATGAACCTAAAGTTACTTGGGTACCAAAATAAACTTGCCGTTTTTGTAGGAAACGCATGTGAAGAGCAACAAGTACAAAAAAAAGTGGTTCCTTGATAACGATTGCTCGATGCACATGACGAAAAATAAGAAGCTATTTCTCCATCTAAAGAAAGAAGAAAGAAAATATGTGATTTTTGGAGATAATAGCCGAGGCAAGGTGAAAGACAGTGGTACCATTGACATCAAATTAATCTCTATTAAAGATGTTCTATATGTTAAAGGTCTTAAATATAATTTGCTTAGTATTGGCCAATTGTGTGATCATAGATATAAAATCATATTTCTTATGAATGGTTGTAAAGTGTTAGATGAGCATGAAAATAAACTATTCTGTGCACTTAGGAACAATGATGTATATGTCATAGAACTAGAAAAATTAAATGAAATGAATGACATATGTTTGCAAGCTTGTTGTGATGACTCTTAGATGTAGCATAAAAGGCTAGGACATTGTAGTATAGATTTATTGCGAAAACTCTTTAAACAAGGTCTATTAGGAGATATTCCCAATCTAAAATTTACAAAAGACAAAATGTGTGGTCCTTGCCAATTAGGAAAATAAGTTAAAACCTCTTTCAAATCCAAAAACTTAGTTTCCACGACTAAACCTCTAGACCTTTTACATATGGACCTTTTCTGACCAAATAAGGTAGCATCATTAGGAGGAAAACTATATGCATACGTAATTGTGGATGATTATTCAAGATTTACATAGGTTTTCTTCTTAGTAAATAAAAGTAATACATTTGAAACTTTTGATAAATTCTTAAGACAAGTTGAAAATGAAATAGGCTTCAAATTTGTAAATATTAGAAGTGATCAAGGCGGAGAATTTGTAAACAAAGAATTTGAAAACTTTTGCCATGAGAATGGATATTCTCACAATTTTTTTGCACCTAGAACCCCACAACAAAATAGTTTTGTCGAAAGAAAGATTAGAACTCTTCAAGAAATGGGTAGAACAATGCTAAGTGAATATAACATTCCCAAATATTTTTAGGCTGAGGCTATTAACACCGCATGTCATATAACTAATAGAGTTTTAATTAGAAAGATGTTAAACAAAACTCCATATGAGTTAATTTTTTCAAAGAAAACAATTTTTTCAAAGAAAACCTAAAATCAAATACTTTAGAGTCTTTGGATGTAATTGCTGCATTCTTAATACTAAGAATAACCTAGAAAAATTTGAGCTAAAGTTTAATCTCAGAATATTTCTAGGCTATTCATCCAAGAGCGAGGCTTATATAATTTTCAACAAGAGAACTCAAGTCGTGAAAGAAAGTGTGCACATAACTTTTGACGAATACGATCTCGACTTAGCCAAATTAATTGCTAAAGAAAAAGAGAAAGAATTAAAAGCAATTGAAAATTTAGAAAACTTAAACTTAAATGATGAGTTTTTAAAAAATTAAAGTAAAATTGTATAAGAAAATCAAGTTACTAAGGAACTCCCAAAAGTATGGAAATATAATTCTAGTCATCCAAAAGAACTACTAATAGAAAATCCTTCACAATGAGTCAAAACTTGAAGAAAGATAAGAGAAATTGATGAAAATCTAGATGAAATTCAAAATTTAACCTTTGTCTCTCAAATAGAACCAAAACAAATTGAAGAAGCTTTAAGTAATGAAAATTGGTTAATGGCTATGCAAGAAGAATTAAATTAATTTCAAATAAATGAAGTTTGGACCTTAGTACCTAGGCCAAATAATTATCCAACTATAGGTACAAATTGGGTATTTAGAAACAAACTTGATGAGAATGACAACATCTCTCAAAATAAGACTAGATTGGTAGCTCAAGGATATAGTCAAGAAGAGGAAATAAACTATGATGAGACATGCTTCTGTAGTAAGATTAGAAGCTATTAGGGTGCTTTTAGCATTCGCATGCCACAAAAATTTCAAACTTTATCAAATGGATGTAAAAACTGCTTTGCTAAATGGTTTTCTAAATGAAGAAATTTATGTAAAGCAACTTTTCAGTTTTGAAAATTACAAATTTTCAAATCATGTCTTTAAACTCACTAAGACACTTTATGGTCTAAAACAAACACCTAGAGCTTGGTTTGAAAGAGTTAGTGAATTTTTGCTAAAATACAATTTTATAAGGGGAAGTGTTGATACTACACTTTTTATTTAAACTAAAGATGATGATATTTTATTAGTGTAAATCTATATTGATAATATCATTTTTGGAAGCACGAATGAGCCCTTGTGCATTGAGTTTTCAAATCTTATGAGAGGTGATTTGAAATGAGTATAATGCGAGAATTAAATTTCTTTGTAGAACTTTAAATTAAATAAACAAATGATGGAATTTACATCTCCCAATCAAAGTATATCAAAAAACTTTTAAAAAAATTTGATATGATAGAAGGCAAATCCATTCAAACTCCTATAAGCACTTCCACTTCATTAGACAAAAATGAGAAAGGAAAGAGTATAGATCAAAGGTTATATAGAGGTATGATAGGATCATTACTTTATTTGACCGCCTCTAGACCCGATATTCTCTATGGAGTGTGTGTATGTGCGAGATTTCAATCCAATCCTAAAGAGTCACATCTTGTAGTGGTAAAACAAATATTTCGATATGTAAGAACGACAACCAATCTAGGTATTTTATCCAAAGGATGATGAGTTTAGTTTAAAAGGCTACTCGGATGCCAACTATGGAGGATGTAAAGTAGATAGAAAAAGTATAAGCGGTACTTTTTATTTTTTTGAAAACGCCTTAGTATCACAATTTAGCAAGAAGTAAAACGCCGTTGCACTTTCCATTACTGAAGTCGAATACATATCCATAGATAGTTGTTGTGCACAACTTTTATGAATTAAATACCAATTGCAAGATTATGGAACAGATCTTAGCAAAATTCCGATTCTATGTGATATTAAGAGTGCCATAAATCTAACAAAAAATCCAGTTTATCACTCTAGAACTAAGCACATAGAAATTCATCATCATTTCATTAGAGGCCATGGTAATAAAAGAGATATTTGCTTAGAGTATAAACACAAATCTCCAATTAGTTGACATCTTCACAAAACCATTTGATAGTAATTGTTCTTGTGCAATTAGAACAGAACTAGGAATGATGGAAATTGTTTGAATACTATTGAGTCTTCCTATTTGTGTGTGTGTAACTGGCAAAATTTCGTTACTAGAACAAATCGGATCGATACATCTATCACAGAGTATTGACACCACTATAACGGATCGATATGCCATTGAAATCATATCGATACCTTTATGTGTCACTATGTTAATATCGACACATTCTCTTAACATATTGATATTAGAACTCATTTTCAGTATGTATTGATATTCTTCCTTTCAGATCGATACCTTGCATCCAAGCAATAAATAATCACGTGAATTTTGAAATTTTTAAAAATTAAGTCGTCAACCGCCAAAATTAAATACTTGTTAAATGCCAAATCGAAATTTGAATTTCTTTCATGTATCGATACACTCAACCTAATGTATTGATACTCGTACTTAAATGTCAAAACACATCGATCCCTCTTCAAGAAGAGATCGATCTATCTCTTCAGATCTAAGAATAGAACGATACGGTATTTTAATATATCGATACTTTTATGCGATTTCACATTCAAATTATACTCAGAATCCAAAAGTATCAATATATTTTCAGATTCAAAAAACTCTCTTGCTCAAACCCTAGAAAATCCTTTCTCACTCAGATCACTTAATCCATTTCAAAAATGCCTAAAACTAAAAATCAAGAAATGGGTCAATGGAAAAGGCAGAGGACGAACTTAGCATCAACCTCAAACCCTGATTTCCCAAATCAAGAAACAGATGATCGATACCTGCTCTCCTATCTCAACCGAAAGGTCTTTCCAGGCAGGGTAATTGATTTCCCATTCTTGAAATCCATCAATTTTCCTTATTTGTGTCATTTTGAGAAATTTGGTTGGCTGGACTTTATTCAACAGAGAGGAAAATGTTTAAACACTCTTGTCAAAATATTTTACTCAAATTTGAACGCAAGGGATCCCTACATAGGAAAAATGAGGATGACAATATTTCAAACTTTAATCTGAGGCTATACCTATACTGTCAATGCAGAAGTCATTTCTTGTGTCACCAACATTCTTAACAGTGGTTATTTTTACCCAAACAATCACTTCCAACCCCTTGAAGCCTACAAAGTCATCTTTAAGAACCCAAACATGACGGAAGTCGACTACAAGCCAGTGCATCTAGGACTGCATGAGAGAATTCTACACCTTATTGTATCTCACAGTCTTAATGCACGGTTAGGAAGATTTTTCGAGATAACACTTGAAGACATGTGGTGGATGAAGTTCTTCATAGAACGGAAACAGCTAGATTTAATTGGATGGATGCTCTCAGCCATAATTCAAAAAACCACCACTAAGACCACATACCTACTCTATAGATATGTCGTATCCAACATCATTACGGATCGACCAACTCGTGTCTACGTTGATGCAGACACATTTGAGCCTTCAATTGTTGCAATGCTTTTGAAGACAATGTCACAGCATATGTACTATGACTGCAAAGCAGATGGAACATGGACTGTCACCTATTTCATGTTAACTGCAAATACATACTTACATTCTTTATATACAATGCTATTCTTTTTATTACACAAAACTTAAACATTTCTAGTCAACAAATTTTTTTTAATTTTTTTATATACATACAAGTATACATATAATATAACTCTTTGACATACAACTAACTTATTAACTACTTATCTAAACATATACATATATAAGCCTAGTAAACCGTACTAGCATCCTCTGTCACCTCTATGTGCTATTATCTAAAAAATAAATTTTTCAATAAAAGAGTGAGATAAAAATCTCAGTAAGTAAATTATGCAAGTGTTATATGTCGATGCAATGCAAAATAATGAAAACTTAAACAATTAGTACATTTTTAAACTTTTCAATTCTATAAAGTTTATTCAAATACAACCATATTCAGAATAGCATAGTCAATTAGTGTCACCTGCACCCACGGTGACTCGGTTACAGAACGTGATTACGTGTTCCACATTAGGTGGTCATTCACATTTACATATAATAGAAACACACATGACGCGCTAAACAGAATTCTTACTAGCCTACAAACCTTGCCTTTAATACGAGATCCAGCTAGATCAGAATAACATAACTAACGACTAAGCCATAAAACACATTCTTTTTTTTCGAACATTTCACACATCAACAACATTTCATATTTATTCTCTAAATGCTATATCAGCGTAAACATTTAAATTCATAAACATTTCATTAATCATTTCATAGAATTTCATTGGAGTACCAATTTGTACAAATCACATTTTCATCAAATATCGGATATCGCATAATTTTCAAAACATTAAAATGCATGCACAATTTACTTACATTTATTTTCGTTCTTCCCAAGTATGTTTTTATATTAATGTTCTGTACCTAAAAACAAATTAACACCACTTATTTTAGTTACGCATTCATACTCATCGTTACCTACCTACGACATCTACATATCCCAAAATGATACTTAATGAATTCCTAAAATATGTTCATAATCATATTCACTTCATTCACTATTACATATATACCTATACATATATACAACTAGATATATATATTACAACAATTTCTGGAAACAAAACATATTTGGCGTACATTTTCGAACTCATTAAATGTTGCCATTCCCTGTCAATCCATTTTCCAATACATCAGCATTATCAAATCCTAAACACTCCCAAATATTTCAAACAAACTCGGCCTACCAAAATTGCCAAGATTCGATTCCAATTCCACCACTCACCATCTTAAATCCACACATAACAATTTAAGTCATCATAAATACATATTATACATTACTTACAATTTAACATTAATATCACTGTTTTATATGTCGATGCAGTACAAAATAATGAAAACTTAAACAATTAGTATATTTTTAAACTTTTCAATTCTATAAAGTTTATTCAAATACAACCATATTCAGAATGGCATAGTCAATTAGTGTCACCTGCACCCACGGTGACTCGGTTACAGAACGTGATTACGTGTTCCACATTAGGTGGTCATTCACATTTACATATAATAGAAACACACATGACGCGCTAAACAGAATTCTTACTAGCCTACAAACCTTGCCTTTAATACGAGATCCAGCTAGATCAGAATAACATAACTAACGACTAAGCCATAAAACACATTCTTCTTTTCGAACATTTCACACATCAACAACATTTCATATTTATTCTCTAAATGCGATATCGGCGTAAACATTCAAATTCATAAACATTTCATTAATCATTTCATAGAATTTCATTGGAGTACCAACATGTACAAATCACATTTTCATCAAATATCGGATATCGCATAATTTTCAAAATATTAAAATGCATACACGATTTACTTACATTTATTTTTGTTCTTCCCAAGTATGTTTTTATATTAATGTTCCATACCTAAAAACAAATTAACACCACTTATTTTAGTTACGCATTCATACTCATCGTTACCTACCTACGACATCTACATATCCCAAAATGATACTTAATGAATTCCTAAAATATGTTCATAATCATATTCACTTCATTCACTATTACATATATACCTATACATATATACAACTAGATATATATATTACAACAATTTCTGGAAACAAAACATATTTGGCGTACATTTTCGAACTCATTAAATGTTGCCATTCCCTGTCAATCCATTTTCCAATACATCAGCATTATCAAATCCTAAACACTCCCAAATATTTCAAACAAACTCGGCCTACCGAAATTGCCGAGATTCGATTCCAATTCTACCACTCACCATCTTAAATCCATACATAACAATTTAAGTCATCATAAACACATATTATACATTACTTACAATTTAACATTAATATCACTATTTCTAATAAAACTCAATCAATTTTATAAAGTGCTAAACATCCTATCTTTTTAATTGCAAGTTCATATTGTTAACTTAAGTGTTACAAATATTATAGACATTACGTACATATGTTAATAACAATTACATTAACCACCACCATATTATAATTTCCACCAATTCCTACAATGACACACACATGATAGCCACCAATTTTACTAACTTAAAATGTTATATACATTAACACAATTCTATTTCCAACTTCCACTCCTTAATTTAACATTGATAATATCAATTTATCTATTTTAAATTTCCTACTATCATTTAGCAATACTAGTATAAATTTGTCCATTTCTAATTCTTACTAATTACATATGAACATTATTAATATGATTTTTGACCATAGCTAGTTTCCTACTTTAATTAGCACTACCAAAATAAATTTGTTCATAACTAATCTTCCTACTACAATTAGACCCATGACCTAAACATGTTCTAACTTCCACCATTATTATTACATAAAGCATAAACTTCCACCAATTTACACCATTACAATACCATAACAATAAAACTCTCATCAATTTATACAATTTCAACAATGTGATAATAATAATATTCAATTTAAACATATATAAAATATTATTCATATATAACTTCATAAATTACAACTTAACTATTATCATAAATTCTACTACAATTAATTCAATCTACTAAATTTATTACACCAAAGTAATAATACTAATTAAAACAAGTTTACTACACCAAAATAATAAAACATTAATTATAACAACTTAAAACTCACCAATTTCTTCTTTCTTCCTTTTTTTCTCCATTTTCTTTCTTTCAAGAGCTAGCATTCTCTTCCTTTACGTAAATGCTCTTTCAATTTCAATTTTGAAATGCTAAACA
>JAXCLQ010000013.1:4961390-4973145 GCA_035584115.1 Cedrela odorata | reverse complement strand
TATATATGTTGTGGTTGAATTGATCACAGAGATCAATTCTTTGATATTGCTCCCATGGATGGGATGTTATGTTTATACACTGTTTTCAAGTGTTGAGAAAATAATTTGATAGCCTTACAGGCTCTTGTAGTACATTTTGGACATAGAGGGTGTATCATGAGGGTCTGTAGCGATTGTCACAGGAGGACCCCAGGGTCGGGGCGTGACACTCAGCCTTCCTTTTCCACACCAATCTCCAAATAGGCAATAAACAAACACTAGATCTATCCCTTTGAACTATCCTTGAGCCATAGTTCAAAAAAATTGAATCCTACAAGGAACTTTAGTCAAACATGTCCAATTTAGGGCTGAATATGTAATTATTATACCAAAAGGGAACTAATCATAACATTCTAAGCACATTGGAGGTTAATCTTCCGACAAATATTTGAATATGTATAGGGTTGGCTGCATATATTAGATATATGTTATAAAGGGTTAAAATTAATAGATCAATATAGTAATAAAGTTTCATTGACAATGGCAACACTTGAAGAAAAGTTTAAACCCAAATTATGTGTTACAGCTCCTTAACTGTGGAGGTTGGTGGAACATGATACTATGAAGAACTGAAGTGTAGAACCAGTTTGTCAAGTACCAAAAAGCTATCATACTGTAGTTTCAACAATAATGAAGTATCATAGCAATGACAAGATAATTCAATTTGGCAACGCAAAGCATCATTGCCCTTTTTCATGCAAAGACATAGAACCTGAAGTGGCACAATGGGCATGTAGCCAAGTTGATCCTTCGCTTTCGAACAATCAAAAGATCTGCTGCAAGAGAGGAGTCTAACTCTTGAAGGTGTCAACTGTGGAATCTTCATTCCATATGGACCTAGCAGCCTAAATGTCAACTCCACCATGAGTGCAATTGGCATCATAACAAAGGCAGGTATCTTTATCTTTGGCCTGTGAAATACATCCATTAAGACAAAGGAGCAATGAGAATATACGTTTTCATAACCATCTTTAGTTCCTCATTTGTAATTGAGAAAAAGTACCAAATACAGAATCACAAAAGAAGGAAATGTAGGTTAAATATTTGAGGATGTCATAACCCTTAATCGAAAAACCCAAGAAGCTGAGCACCAGACCCAGCAAGAGAGAAAATAATAGGTCCCTACTAAGATTAACTATAATTCAGTCCATCTATGAGAAAAATAAAAGGGGGTCCGGGATGTTTTAAAATTTCCACAACTGTTATTGCTTAATCCAACTGAAAGGAATAAAAGAGTGATATTTGTTTCCTTCAAGCAAAATAAATTTCAGCTTACACTCATGTTATGAGAGAAACCAAAGACAATGAAACATAGGAAAAATAAAATTACGTGACTTATTGTTACAAATTTTGAGGCTCAACTTTTCATGATGCATAATTATTTTAATATTTTGTGGATGAATTCTAGAGTTAGCAGCCACAACAAAGACAATTTACCAGCAATTAAAGAGGTCTCTAAAAATATAAAAGTAGTAAAATAGTAAAAAAAAAAAAAAAAATGCACCAACATAGCAACCATTAGGTGTATTTTTCAAAGTGAAAGGGAAAAGGATAAATAAGAACCTTTGGTAGCCAAGACCTTCAAGAATTAGTGAGACAAATTCCCAAAACTTGATTGGCTCCATATTGGTTATAAAATATGCCTGCAAAATTGTCACTAAATTTTAAGTTCATAATAAAATGCCAAAAGCAATCTCTAGACTCGTAATGTAACATACCAAATACGTTGAATAGCAAGATTGTACCGTGGTCCCTACATATTCTAACAACAGTAAATACAGACATGTTAACTGAAAATTCTCCTTTAATTCATTCATATATTAATCTGAGATCAATATAATCAATCTGAGATCAGTAGAACTCGAGAAGGATTGAAACAGTACCTGCCCTGCAGCTTTCTCTGCAACTGTCCCTTCAGATGCTAGAGCTCGTTCAGCACATATATGAGCATGTGCCACATTTTCAACATAAGTGAAATCATAAATGTTATTGCCATCTCCAATTATGAACTGACCACTTGAAAAGAAAAAATAAATGAGAAAGATATTAGAAAACACAGTATATACTTCTTCTTTTTTTGGATAAGAAACAAAAATTATTAATATAAGAAAATGGGACAAAAAGAGAGATGGACCAGAAGTCCATCATCGGATTACAAAAAATCTAATAAACAGAATTTACAGTATAATCTTATATATTATGCAATATAAACTTCTTAAGAAACCATACATAGCTCCCTCGAAGAAACACAGAGCTCATTATATGATAGTGATTGTTCCAATGATTTTTAGCAGGTAAACTTCTTAAGAAACCATTCATGACCGTTACCACAAAATTTTAAATCTCTCTTGCTCTACACATTTTAGATGAAAATCAATCAAACAAGAAGTCACTAAGGTAAGTTTAGCTGAAAATCTCTAGCATGAGGAAGAAGTGACCACACAGTCATGAACCACATGCCAATAATTTACTTTTTAATAGAGGTCTGCAAGTATGCAGCAGAGGTAATTGTAATGGACAAATACACACATTTTGTATTGAAAAGTCACAATACAATGAATAAATACAACAAAAATAAGATCAGAAAAAGCAACCAATATATATGGAACCACGAAGGGGAACTGCTAAGATATTACTAAAGCATTATAACGAAAACAAAAAGAAGGGAGGGATGAAAAAGAGTGAAAAAATTAAATTAAATTAAAGTATCAGATATCGTGCAAACAAAATAACAAGGTGAAGACAAAACAAAAAAAGAAAAAAATGCCGGCCAAAAAGTAAACTGAGAATAACTACATAAGACATTGAGGCTGCACAAAATGACTTATAAGGTATGTTTGGGACTGTTGAGCTTTAGCTTAACTTTGAAAGCACAACAGCTAAAGTGTTTGGTATATATTCACGTTTAATTGGTAGCTAATATTATCCCCAAGAATATAGCCTAGTTGGTTTGAACTTTACCATGGAAGCAAGAGGTCAAGGGATCGATTCCCCTGCAGACCAACCTTGGAGGGGGAATTTCTTTAACTGCAGCTTGAGTTTGGGGTGGGGGTAGGATTTGGGGAGTGTGAAACTTAAAATGAATAAATGGTAGCGAATCACACCTACACACTTATTTTCGACAGCTAGTGATTTCATCCAATAACAGTTGTGGATTAAAAGTCAGAATACCTTAAGCCCAAACATACTTTTTGGCCTACAATTTAACAGAGCATTCTAAAATGGTGAAAATTATTCCAAGAAGTCAACCTCAAGTTACTAAGAGAACTTTGATGAGTCAGCTAGAATACTCAATGAAAGATTTGGCAGTTACTTTAGAAATCGACGTCCATGTTAGCATGTCATGCCAACCAAATGATTTGACTCAGATGTTGCCTGAAGATAATAGAAAAATAAGATAACCAAATCTCTGATGCACTGATCAAATGCGACATCTTCCTGGTGATTGCAGAATGAGAGCACATTATCACGAATAAAGTAAGTAAAGAACCATGATAGAATAAATAGTTTGCATAAAAGAGAGTAGTTTAAAGCAAGTTCGAGAGTAGTTTTCAAAAAAATATGTAAGAATAAATATGAAGAAAAAACTTAAAGCGAAACTGTAATGAGTTTCTAGGCTACGGGCTCTAGTGCCATGCAGTAAAAGAGCTTTGACAATTTTCCACAGGTGCAAAATAAACGTTGCACTTTAATAGACATAATAAACAGCAAAAGCAGAGTTGGAACAGTACAGACATCATAGCTACATGAGTAGCAGTCACAATCCATACATAGGGAAGCAGATACTAAAATCGGATTCTTGATTACTTTACAGTGAACATTCTTTTTGAGTTTGAGATTAGGAGAAAAGCCAGGAGTGTGAGGCAAAGGTCAACCAAAGCAAAGGAGCACATTCATTTATGAGGTGAAGCAGTGCTACCAAATAGAAAAATAATTAAAATAGAGACAATAAAGATAGAACCTTGGATTTTCCTGCCCTTGCAGCAGCAACTAAAGATGGAACCAACAACTTATCACCAGGACCAAAAATGCTGCTAGGACGTATGCAACAAGTTAGAAGCCCATTAGTACCGTTTGACTTGATGACCAATGCCTCTCCTTCAGCTTTTGTAGCTGAATAAAAATCATTGTGCTGGCACAATTAAAGAGAAATATCACATCAGCCCCAGGGTCAATGGTAATGAGAAATATCTAATACATGAACACAAAAATAAAAGTACATAAATTAATATCTATACCTTTGAACAATTGAGTAACAAAAAGAGAAACTAAGATCAACAAGGGTCGGCAAAATTAATACCTTAGATGGGTATGGTAATGATTCATCCCCGTTAAAGATTCCATGAACCCCATCAAAAACCACACTGGGAGAGCTAGTATAAATAAGTCTCTTTACTTTAAGCTCAACACAAGCATCAATAACATTATTTGTTCCTACAAATCATAGTTTAAATAAAGCTACAAATTATGAACAGTTGACAGACACTGCAATTCAGTTCCAACAGCTGATAGCAAAGGATCTTACCTTCCACATTAACTGAATGATGGAGCTTGTAATTATTAATGGATGAATTGGGTGCAGCCATGTGGAATACAACCTCAGCTCCTTCCAATGCTGTAGAATAAAGAAACTCAATATCTGATTCACAACTTATGGTGTGTTTGAAGGTGTTATTGGCACCATCAGAAGCCCGTTTAACTAATTAAAAAAAATCTATTTCGCTTGAGTTGTCATGTTTGGCTGACTACATCAAGAAATTTCCTTCTATTTTTTTTTTATTAAAAAAAAAGAACATTTCAAGTGTTTTTTAGAAAGTAGTTCCAGATGTTTTTATGGAAAGAGCCTCTACATTAAAGTGATTTCCACAAAAACACTTCCAAAGGCACTCTTAAGCATTTACATCATAATTTTCCTTTCTTTCCGTACGTCATATAAATGTATTAATCTAATAAAAATGTAAAGAAAAGCGACCTTTAAGTACTTGAGCCTTGTGTCGAAGATCAAAGGACAGATACTGAGCACGGCCAGACCTCAAAGCCTTTCCGAGAATTCCCTGCTCCTCATGCGGTTCAAGGTCAATAGTGGTGGCCAAATCAGCAATTCTGACCAAAAATGTATCGTATCCGATAAGCATTTCCACCAAATGCCGTGCAGCGAAACCCCTTCCGCCAGTCACCACGCACCATTTCTCGTTCCCCTCTCCTGACATCATTACAATCTGCCCCACCAAATCAAAATCATCGGATAATTTTCTTCTTTGTAAATTGAAAAAAAAAATGTAAATTTAATGAATAAATGAAGTAAATGCAGTAGCGTTATTAACTCACCCTCCCCTTTATAGTGCTTTAATTAGATCTCCAGTTCCAGGATCTCAGATCTCACAGACGAAATTTAAAGGGATTTTAACAGGAATGGCCATATTTTTCTTTTTCGCACAATTACATTAATGTTCCAATCTAAATGGTGTAATCTAAATTACCTTACATCTGATCAAAACACAGCTTTTATACCTATTTTATCCTTTTATTTATTTATTTATTTGTATTTATATTAACTGTTACACATTTTGAAAATAAAATTAATAAATGTGAATCAAAATTATCGTTGGACAATCACATTGATAAATTATCAACGAAATTTGTGCAAGCATTCAAACCGATTTCAATTACAACGATTGAAGTGGAGTGACTAAAATAAAATAAAATAAATACTACATTGTTATTAAACAAGTATAGGTTAATATTACGCTTTTTCATATTTATTTTATGTTATCAAAATTGGTTTTGGTTTTCTTAGTTAATGTATGTTAGAGCTTAATAATTATTATTAGATCAATTTTATTTCATTTTGAATGTGATATGTTGATTTCCAGCACAAAAACACTTGTTGATATATCGAAAAAGATGAGAAACTCTGTCATCGTGACGAATTTCATCAATCCTCGAAGTTTTTTGTCTCTCCTCGACATTTTTGTCTCCTTTTACGTTTTTATCTTTCCTTAGTCTTTTTATCTTTCCTCGACAATTTTTTGTTGAGGGGAGATGAAAATCGTTGAGAGGAGATGAAAATCGTTGAGAGGAGATGAAATTCGTCGAGGGGTAATGAAAATCATCGAGAGGAGATGAAATTTGTCGAGGAGCGATGAAATTTGTCAAGTAATTTCGCGATTTTTATTTTTAAAATATGTATTCATGATAATTGTTATATTTTTTGCATATAAATGACAAACATTTACTTATTAGTTGTCTCCGGAGGGTCGTGGGATAGTTCAATGGATGACAACGAGATCTATAACGACGGAAAAACCTTCTGTTTATCCGTTGATCAGAATGTAAGGTATATAGAACTCATCAATCAGTTGTATTCTTTACTCCGGATAAATCCAGCCGAGTTCAATATTAAAACAAGAGCAATATACAGACATTGTTTGTCTTCAACATTATTTAATTCAGGTCCGTCCGATATAGATAATGATAGAGATGTTGCCTTCTTCGTTGGAGTTAATACCAAAGTATCTACATTTGGGGGGTTTATGTCTCTTTTTGTCACATTCGATCGTAGAGAAGTTGTTCCCACAACACAGTTGTTCATTGTTCACCATGTACAGTCGTCCATATAACAAGTACAAACAAATTTTACAAATTCATTTGCTTCTTTAAGTGGTAGTAACCAGTCAGTTCCATGCCTCTTGTTACCAATATGAATGCAACATACTCACCAGTGCAATATACCGATGATGCAACATGGGACTACTACGAAAGTCGATGTGAGCAAGGTTTAGACAATTATGAGACATTTCAAACACCTGGCATAAGTGATGTTCCAAAAGACTCAAGGCATGAGGCTTGCAATGATCAATCACTTTCTAATGTTGGTGCTTGTGAAGATCTAGCTCCCTTGTGTTATGATCCGCTTCAGTGTTTGCCTCCAATTCTTGCACCAGTAACTTTCTCAACAAATTGTTTCTCGAGTTCTGCGGATGGTGGTTTAATAGTGGTCAGAAAATTGTACGAAAGTAAAGAGAAATTAAGTCGGGATTTGAGTTTCCTTGCGATGAAAAAAAACTTTCAGTTCAGGATTTTTCGGTCTACACGGAACCATTTTGAGGCTAAATGTGTTGATGAAATATGTAAATGGCGAGTCCAGGCAATATTGGTGTCCGAGAACACATACTTGCAGGTGAGGCAGATAGATGAGGTGCACACGTCTTTTTTGGACCAACTGTCCGATGGACATCGTCAAGCTAGTGCTCAGCTTATTGGTAAGCTTATAAAAGATAAATTTATAGACTGCAGCCGACTGTACACACCAAAAAATATTCAAGCGGATATTCAGAATAAATATGGGGTGGCTGTATCATATGTAAAGGCTTGGCGTGCTAGAGAAGCAACATTGACTTCAATTTATGGTGATCTTATAGATTCATATAATTTGTTGCCATTATATTGTCATGTATTACAGTCTACCAATATTGGCACTATCACGTATATAGAAAAGGATTCTGATAACCATTTTAAATATTTTTTTTATGGCTTTTGGTGGTTGTATTAGTGGGTTTCGATCTTCAATTAGACCTGCGGTTACAGTTGACGGCACATTTTTGAAAGGAAAATATTGTGGAACACTATTTATGGCAGCCTGTAAAGATGAGAACAATCAAATATTCCCATTGGCTTTTGGTATTGAAGATAACCAAAATGATTACTCATGGCTGTGGTTTATGCAGAAGTTGCGTGGAGCTATTGGGGAGGTACAAGACTTGGTATTTATTTCTGATCGACATGTAAGCATTCAGAAAGCAGTGCACACCGTTTTTTCAGATGCTACGCATGAGATTTGTTGTTATCATGTTTCAGGAAATATACGTGCGAAATTCAATACAATGAAGAAAATCGATGTTGATAAATTTATGAAGGCTTACTTTGTTGCCGCAAAAGTATATCGTATTAATGATTTTAATAATTAAATGTTAAAGTTGAGGCGCATTAACCCTGAAACAGTTAAATATTTAGAAGAGGAAGTTGGAAGTCATAGGTGGGCTCGAGCTCATTTCAAAGGCAGAAGGTACAATATAATGACAATCAACATTGCCAAATGTCTTAATGCAATATTACGCCATGCACATACACTTCTCATTACGTCATTGGTAAAGTATTTAAGGAGTTTAATGCAAAGGGGTTCTACGAGAGGAGAAATGAAGCTTGCAAAGTGGAAACCCCCTCACAAAATGGGCTCAAGAAAAAATTACTAAACGGATAAATGCGGCTAGAAATATGACAGTGTGGCTAGTTGATCGATTTCAATATCAAGTGAAGGATGGAAAAATGTGCTGTTGTCAATCTAAGTAGCAAGACATGTATGTGTAGAAAATTTGACTTAGATTAACTCCCATGTGCACACACACTAGCTGCGTGCCGACATGTTCGATTTCAACATGTCCATCTTTGTTCCCAGTATTACGCTACGAACACACTTGTTCTCGCTTATTCAGATCCAATCCATCCCGTTGGACATCGGTCAAATTGGATTATTCTAGATGAGTTGCAAAGATTTGTTTTATTGCCACTTATTCAGAGTCTAGAGTCAGACTGGCGTCGGCAACAAATGAGACTTTCTGAGGGCAAGGATGTAACACGAAAAAAGTGTCCTCTGTGTAATAAGTATGGACATTACCAACAAACTTGCAAGAATTCTGTGCCATTGCATTCAAATTAAATAAGTTCAGTTTGAACTTTTATTATATTGAGATAAAATTATCAACAGTTGTTTAGAAATGCATATTGGAAATCTCGACAAATTTCGTTGAGATTATATAACTGTCTCGACAAAATTCGTCGAGATTTTCAGTATGCATGTTCACATTATTAAAGTGCATATTGGCAATCTCGATGAATTTCATCGAGACAGTTATATAATCTCCACGAAAATAAGGGATGAGCTAAATAGTTGTTGATAAAATTTTGTCAACAATAGAAAATTTATGTTAGTGATTATCATAGAATTATAAGTTTGTTAAATATGTAATACTAAATAGTCTACATTATTTATTTACAAATTATAATTATCAATAGTCCAAATATTTATATTCACAGATCCTGAAACCATAAACTGAGGGCTATGTTCTTCCTCAAACGAGGTGTATCTGTTACCCAAAAATCAAACTTTTTACCCTGTCTCAAAAACTCTATAAATTTACAAACAAACACACCACAATCACCACTGTGACTATGCTGCTGCGGTACATTATTGCGCAATCTCTGAGTGACCAACGGCGAATCATCAACAGACACATTTGACCTAACAGCGTAGAATCCACTTTCCCTTAGCAAAGATGGCAGAAGGGAAGATAGACATGAAATATTAATATACAACCCAAGAGGGGAGGGGGAGGGGGTGAATTGGGTTTCTAAGCTTAATTTGACTAAATTTCGAATTTGCTTCAATTTAACCACACAATTAACGCATAATCAAATATAATCTTATGAATGTAAAAAGAGTAAGGAAAGAGAGATTGAACACCTAGAATTTATAGTGGTTCGGCTCAACCTTGCCTACGTCTACTCTTTCAAGCTCCACTTGAAGATTTTACTATCAATAAGTCTTGAAACCCAAAACTCAAGATACAATCAAGGAGATTTTTGGCACTTCTTCAAACCCTCACTAGTGATTTACTCACAATCACTCACTTATTAAGTGAAAGAGCCCTTCTTTCACTCTTTTACAAATGTGGAAATATGTATAGTACGAATTACACCTTCAAATGATTCTCAAACAAATGAGAATATTACAAAATAGAAGTACAAGTTGTGTTAAATGTGTTTATAACAAGTTTGAATGCACTTAGATTTGAGATAAGAATGTTCAAAAACTTCTTATGAAAGAGAATAGGACTTGTATTTATAGTTGAAGGTCGAAATCTAGCAGTTAGGGTAGAAAATATTCAAAATTCGGGCGGATTCAGTTAACCTTTTCCAGAAACGGTCGACCGAATCCCTGGAAAAAGCCTCCAACAGTCATGAACAGTGCCAAATTCGGTTAACCATTTTCAGAAACGGTTAACCGGATTGGTGTAGAGGCTACTGCCAGTCGACCGAATCCAATTCGGTTAATCGGATGCTACAGTACCGCTACAATATCTGCTACAGTTACTTTTAGTTTTCACTGTTTAAAAATCTTACATTTTGGTCCCTGAAAACATTGCATTTTAGTCTATTTTCCAGTTTTGAAAATCTTGCAATTTAGTCCATTTTTCAATTTTGAAAAATACGATTAAATCCATATTCTAGGTTTGAAAAATATATTTTTAAGTGCATTATTAAAAATATTAAAACTATAATTTTGCACAAAATGATTGAGCTCACAAACATACTACAATGCACATATACAAACTTATTTCTAAGATTAAAAAAAATACCCTTAGCTTGTATGTTGATTCTTTAGCTTGAATCCTTGATACTTCCTTGTTCATTTGCTTGATTGAATTAACATATTTGTTATCATCAAAATATAAGTGCATGAGTTTGTGTGACACCAAGGTCAACAATCTCCCCCTTTTTGATGATAACAAAATATTTGATTCAAGATGGAATTTCTTTGAGTAAATAAAGACATGCTCCTCCTTTGAATTTGAATGAAATTCCCTCTACAAATAGAGATACTACAAGCAAAGAAAAGAAGCACTTCCATGTATATTTTATCATTTCTTCCACATATGTTCCACGTACTATTTTCATCACATCAAAGAATTACAAAAAAAATTTCACTTATGCATAGATGTAATTCTCCCCCTATCACTTATAATTATTTGCATATTGATCAAAGTATCAATAATATTACCAATGTATATTTTATGATCAATACATATAATACCATCAAGAGTTTAAGTTTCTATTTTCTATCATGACTTCAAGTCTCTAGATTTCTCCTCCTTTGGCATCATAAAAAAGAAACAATGGATACAGCAAGTAATTTGATAAACAGAACAATAGTTAATCACTTCAATTCCACATCAAAAGTTGCAATGCACAACAAAATAGTTAGTCCACATCAAAGGATGCCTTCTTCAATAAGTGGATTAAACACGAGTAAGAACAAACTAAACAGAAGTTTAATAGTTCAATTCACAATGGGCAAGGAACAACCAAGTACAAAACATAATAACTTCAAAGTTGTAGTGTCAGAAAATTCATAAACATAAAAGATGCATGGAGATGATGATATGTCCAATATTCAAGGTGGAGACGCGCCCGACTGAGTGCGAAGAAGTCGTAAAATTTTTGAGATGCCACCTTGCATTCTTCCATCCTATTATTCAGCTGAGAAAAACCAGATTCCATATCTTTCTTCAGATAAAAGACATCTTCTTATAAGAGAGAGAGTTGAGTATGCATGGATTCCATGTAGAATAGCTCAAGTGTCTCAGGAGTGTGATTTAGAGAGGAAGAAGTTTGAGCTTGGCTTGGTGGCAGTGCATCCTTTTTAACCCAATGATGAGTGCTTAGCTGTTGATATCCCATTTAATTGAGGGTGATGAAGGTAAAAGGGTTTTTGTGTGACATTGTAAGAGACTCTTCACTATCAAAGGAGATACCAAGTTGTTTAAAGATGAAAGCCAAGAGTTGTCCATAGTGAAGTGTTATTGTCGCATGCCGAGCTATCTTTGCTAAATGATGTATAATCACATAACTCATTCTGACAGATTTATGTGACAATATG
>JAXCLQ010000013.1:4940043-4961290 GCA_035584115.1 Cedrela odorata | reverse complement strand
ATTCTAACACTTAATACTTTAACAAGTATATTTACAATCATAACTATGAGTTCTACAAAAGAAAGCTCGAGTGTTACACTAAGACATGATATATGGATGGATTACTTTGGAATTATCCTACATGATTCTACGACTAATGTATTTTTTATATTATTATTATGATAAAAACTTTTCATCTACATGGTAATTTTTTTATATGGTCATTGAAAATACTACATTGTATCATGATTTTATTAAAATGTTTTTAACAGGTCTACTCACTGAGATGTATAATCTCATTCTTTTAAAAAAAAATTCCTCTCTCAAGTAATTGATAGAGTGAGAAGTTACCGCTTTCCTCAGCTTCAACAGTTGAAGATATTTGATGTGGTGGGTGTCTATTCTGCACATTTTAAAGACCTATGTTCCATTTTATGATATAGTATTATCTTATTGTGACTTTTGGATATGTATAAGTGTGTATATATATATATATATATGTATAAATCATAATTATGAATCAAAAGGAAGATGCCTAGATCTTATATATTGATGAATGTGGTTATATATATATATATATATATATAAGAATCATGGGTTGTATATTTGAAGATTATTTGCAGGGTGAAATAGATGAATATATATAAGATACTCTGCCGAAATTTAGGTTGAGATTCTCTTTGAGGTGTTTCAATTTGGTATCAGAGCGTAGGTTATAGGTATTGTAGACTAGAATATTTGTTATAATATTGAAGGAATGTTCTTTGTGCAGAAATTAGATTCTTGATACCACTATGTCGAAGAGGAAGGCCTAGGATCAATCCTCAAGATAGAGATAGACATAAGGATGAACCTATATGAGAGCAAGCTAAAGCTCAAGCATTAGCTCCTAGTCCATCATTTGTTGCTGAACCTCCAACAGCACCCCCCATTATTTACCCAAACTTGACAGAGGCAGTTGCAGCATTAGCCAGAGTTATTTTGGCTCTCACAGCCCTTACAGTGAAATGAATTATGGATTATTGTAAAGATCTAAAGAACATAGGTTGTAAAGTATTTAAAGGGACTATAGATGTAGATTTATCATGGTCATGGCTGCAAAAAATGAAGACAATTGCAGCTACACTTCATATACCAGACCATTTGAGGCTTTCATGTGCTGTACAGTTTCTTGAAGACCACACACATAAGTGGTGGAAAGCAACAGAGCAAAGGTATGCTGGATGCCCAGCTTTGACTTGGGTAAATTTTCGGAAGGAATTTGAAAAGAAATACTATTTGCGAGCCCTATGAGAAAAGAAGTGGACGAAGTTCATGAATCTCCGACAAGGAGTTATGAGTATAGTAGAATATAAACAAAAGTTTACAAAGTTGTCAAAGTTTGCCCCGTCGATTATGGCAAATGATGCCGACATGTGTAAAAAGTTTTAAGATGGTTTGCACGTTAGTATACGAGACAGGTTAATGACTCTGGATTCAAATGATTTTAATAAGTGGGTAAATGTGGCAATGAAGGCAGAATAGAATATAAAGGAAATGAGGGACAGAGATGACAAATTTAAAAAGAGAAAAGGGCAAACCTCTAGTGAGGAAGTAAGACCAAGGAAAAGTATGTCCGAAAGTGGTATCAGTGGGTTCAGACCGTCAAGATTCGAAGACAGGCCAGAAAGGAAATCATTTGGTAGTATTTCTAGTAGAGCATCAACAGGACCTCAATATTAATCGAGGTCGATGCCAAGGAAGTCAGAAGGACCTTGACCTATGACGAATCCTCAGTGTCTTCACCGTGGTCAAAATCATTTGGGAGAATGTTGGATACTTCATGGTATTTGTTTTTATTGTAAAGAACCTAGGTACATGAAAAGAGATTGTCCAAAGTTAGGGGGCAGAGAAGCTATGAGTCAAGTATCAATAGGCCAAAGACCCAGGGTTCAACCTAACTCCACACCTCAATAGCCAGTTATTACAGCTAAAATGGGGGTTCAATCATAGGCAGGCTCATAATTCTAGACACCAACAAGGTACATAACTGGGTAGACCACAAGTTAAAGCCAGGGTATTTGCTATGACACAACAGCAAGCCCAGGCTATACTTGAAGTAGTGACAGATACCCTTCCAGTTTCTAATTCTACTGCAAGAATTCTAATAGATCCGTGTGCAACCTGTTCATTTGTAACAACATCTTACATTATGCATTTGGGCAGAGAACCTAAGTAACTAGATATCCCTATGAATGTTAGTAACCCGGTGGGAGAGAATTTGAGGATTGAGGTAGTTTACTTGAATTGTGTTGTTAAAGTTAAAGGGAATGAGTTATTAGCTGATTGTTACCACTAGAAATGGTTGATTTTAGTGTGATACTGGGCATGGATTGGTTAGCTAAGTATAATGCAATTGTTGATTGTTTTTCTAAGACAGTGATCTTTAAAAAGTAAGGGGATTTGGAATTTTCTTTTCAAGAAGAAAGGAAGGTGTTGCCATCATATATTCTCGGCAATGGCAGCTAAGGGGTGTTTACAAAAAGAATATCTTGCATATTTAGCTTATGTAATTAATAAGGACATCAAGGAGGCAAAATTGGACACTATTCTAGTAGTTGTGGAATTTCTAGAGGTATTTCCAAAAGAGTTGGCGGGTTTGCCTCCCAATAGAGAATTATAGTTCACTATTGATTCAATTCTTAGTAGTGCTCCTATATCTCAAGCATCATATAGGATGGCGTCTTCAGAGTTGAAAAAAATTAAAAGTACAATTGCAAGATCTTGTTGACAAAGGATTCATCAGACCTAGTATTTCACCATGGGGAGCACCGGTATTATTTGTGAAGAAAAATGATGGATCATTCCAATTATGTGTTGATTTCGTCAATTGAATAAAGTCACCATTAAGAATAAGTATCCATTACCTAGAATAGATGATTTATTTGATCAATTGTAGGGTGCATGTGTATTTTCTAAGATAAACTTAAGATTGGGTTGTCATCAACTAAAAATCAAAGAAGTTGATATATCAAAGACTGCATTTAAGACCCACTATGGTCATTATGAGTTCGTAGTCATGCCTTTTAGGCTAATTAATGCATCCGCAGTCTTTATGGACTTGTTGAATAGGGTATTTCGACCTTATTTAGACAAGTTTGTTGTAGTCTTTATTAATGATATTTTAATTTAATCTGGTAGCAATGATGATCATGAGAAGCATTTAAAAATGGTAATGCAAACAATGCGTGAAAAGCAGTTGTATGATAAATTTTCCAAATGTGAATTATGGATGGACAAAGTGGCATTCCTCGGTCATGTGGTATCGAAAGAGGGCATTTTTGTGGATTCAAAGAAGATTGAAGTAGTGGTTGCATGGGAAAGACCCACCAATGTTATTAAAGTTAGAAGTTTCCCTAGTTTAGCGAGTTATTATCGATGTTTTGTGGAAGGCTTTTCCATGATCGCCTCTCCACTATCAAAATTAACAAGGAAGCATGCTAAGTTCGAATGGAATGATGAATGCGAGAAAGGTTTTCAAGAGCTTAAGCATAGATTAACAACAGCACAAGTTCTTACTTTGCCATCAAGATCTGAAATTGTGGTTTACAGTGATGCTTCAAGAAAAGGTTTAGGTTGTGTATTGATACAAAATGGTAATGTGATAGCTTATGCGTCTCGGCAGTTAAAATAGCATGAATAAAATTACTCTACTCATGATATGGAATTGACAACAATAGTGTTTGCCTTAAAAATATAGTGACATTATTTGTTTCGAGAAAATGCACTATCTATACGGATCATAAGAGTTTAAAGTATTTGATGAATAAAAAAGAATTGAATTTGAGCAAAGAAGATGGTTAGAATTGATTATAGACTACAATTGTGTAATAGATTATCATCCATGCAAGACTAGTGTATAGCTGATGTACGTAGCAGCAAATCATCTAGTTCGATTGCTCATATGCGAGTAGTTCAAACAGAGTTGCAAAAGGAGGTAAGAGCTTTGCCGATACAATTGATGATGGATGAAAACAATCTCCTTATAGCTCAATTAAAAGTCAAACCAATTCATCTTGATCTGATACAAAAAGCATAGCAAAATGATCCAATAATAGTAAAGCTTAAGCAACAAGTGAAAGAGGGTGTAAAAATTGATTTTCAGCTAAAAGATGATAAGGTCATAGTAAAGGATAACAGATTATATGTGCCTAAAGATAAAGAACTTCAGAAGATGATACTAGAAAAAGCTCATAGTGTACCACATGCTTTGCATCCCGGAAGTGGCAAAATGTACAGAACTTTAAGGGAACATTATTGGTGGCAAGGTATGAAATGAGACATAGTTGAGTTTGTCTCTAGATGCTTGGTATGCTAGCAGATTAAAGCCGAGCATCAAAAACCTTCTGGCAAGATGAACCCTCTTCCAATTCCTCAATAGAAGTGGGAGGACGTAGCTATGGATTTTGTTACGGGTTTGCCACAGACGCAATCTGGCCATGACATTATATGGGTAATTATAGATTGTCTGACAAAGTCAGCTCACTTCTTACCAGTCAAGAAGACCTTTTCTATGGAAAAGTTGGCTAATCTTTATATGAAAGAAGTTATCAGATTGTATGATGCACCAGCAACAATTGTTTCTGACAGAGATCTAAGGTTCACATCAAGATTTTGGCTAAGTTTGCAGAATGCTATAGGGACTAAACTTAAATTCAGTACTGTATTCTATCCCCAGATAGATGGACAGTCTGAGCAGGAAATTCCAATTCTAGAGGATATGTTCAGATCTTGTGTTATGGAATTTCAAAGAAATTGGGATGAACATTTGCCTTTGGTAGAATTTGCAAACAACAACAGTTATCAGTTCAGTATTGACATGGCACTGTACGAAGCATTATATGGAAGAAAGGGCAAGACTCTGATGTGTTGGGATAATGTAGATGAAAGGAAGTTATTGGGTTCGGAACTTATGATGAAGACAGTAGAAAAAGTGAAAATAATCCGAGAAAATATTAAGACTGCACAAGATAAACAGAAGAGTTATGCTAATAATTGGAGGAAAGATTTTGAGTTCGAAGTCAAGGACATGGTATACTTGAAGGTGACTCCTTAGAAATGAGTAATTTGGTTTGGCAAGCAAGGCAAGTTGAGTCCTCGATATATAGAGCCATATCAGATTATTGAAAGGATTGGCCCTGTAGCATATATATTAGATTTACCAAATAAGTTGTCTCGGATTCATAATGTTTTCACGTGTCGATGCTTAAGAAGTATGTATATGACCCCTCCCATATTTTAAAGGATTTGTTTGTGTATATTGAAGAAAATTTGATTTATGAAGAGCAACCAATGGAAATATTAGACAGAAAGGATCAAGTTTTGAGGACTAAGACCATTCCACTTGTAAAAGTATTATGGAGGAATCAATCATATCAAGAAGCTACATGGGAAAGAGAAGAAGATATGCAAACTCAATATCCTCACCTATTCAATGTAACTGGTAAGTAAATTTCGATGACAAAATTTTTATAAGTAGGGTAGACTGTAACATCTGTGATTTTTACGATTATACGAAATTAGAAATTAGAGATTTATGGAGGATAAATTGGTAAAAATATTAAAAATAAAATTAGACTTTTATATAAATTGTTTTATAATGGAAATATTATGGAAAGATGGACTAAATTGATTAAATTAAAAATTAAAGGACTTGATTGAATGATTTTGATAAGTTAAAGGACTAAAAGGATTATAGCCAAGGAAATATAATTATAAAACCTAAAAACTCTACACTCTTCATTGTTTCTTTTCTTTCTACCCATAGCTTTCCCTTTTTTCTCTCTTGGAAAATTAGGCTTTCATCCATATAAATTAAAAATCAATAATCATTTCTAAGGTTTCAAACTTCTTGCTAATCAAGGTTAGTTCTTTAATTTTTATAACTTTTTTTTTTCATGATTTGGTTGTGAAATTTGGTGGATAAATACGTGAAATTTGAAATATCATATATCTAGCATGAGTTTTTGTTAATTTTTGTTTAATTAGTTAAGACTAAAATGGGATATGAAAGCATGAACAAGGAAAGAAAATGATAGGCAAAAACTGGGGAATTAAGCTTGCTAAACAGAGTTTCATTTTGGAATTTTTGGGTTAAAGATTCATGTGTCTATATTTTGTTGATATTTTTTCTAAACACTAGACATCTCAAGGTGAATTTTAGTCTTGAATCACCTCAATCCAATAAGTATAAAATTAGTTATGAATTTATGAAGTTAACTGATCTGTAGGAATCCTTGTTACAGTATAGGCTTGGGAATTTATCCAACTGGAATCATCTCAAAATAAGTTATCAAAATAAAGTTATGATTTTTCAAATTTAGGACATCAACATAGAAATTCAAGCTAGACTTTAATATTTCAAGAAATTCGTTGTAGATGGATGATTGATGATTATGGATTATTATGGCTTATGAATGTGTGGTTATTTACTGATATTTGATGATATTTGAGCATATATGAAAAGAAATATAAAAGAATTGAATAATAGAAGAAAGAAGAAAGAAGAAAGAGATGAATTGTGGAAGAAAAAAATGAATGGGAATATTGAAGGGATTTAAGCATTCTAAGTCATTTGAGCATGTATTTTATGATGTGAAATAATTATGACATATATATATATATATATATATCGTGTAGATATACTTCGCGTGCCAGAGAACTAGACGATGTGGATCGCGAAATATAAAAAAAATTGACGATCTCTGTGAGTAGTCAATTTATGTGACATGTTTTATTTAATTATATATATATATATATATCTTAAATTATTTCTTTACATGAAAGTATTGATTTGTAAGATGAAAGCATTTTACGGATATGAATATGATACACGATTTTCAAATATGAAAATATTCTCAATTCTATTTTGAGTAAGTATATGATTTGTTGATAATTCTTATGATTTGACAATATGATTTGTAAATATAGCTTATAAGGATATATTTGTGGATGAGACTTTTATTTATGGTAATATATAATTTTGGCTCCACCGAACTTAGTGTGTGAGAGTATGTCCGGATTGGAATATGAGAGCTGCATGCTATACTTTTGTGGTGGGAGCCACCTTCATAGTCTTTTATTTTGTTTGTTAGATTTAGGAGCTGTGTGCTACGCCTTTATAGCGAGAACTACCTTCAAAGTCCCTATCCTGTATATGAGCTTTTTAAAACGCATCATATTACACATATGCTTTTGGGGCATGTTTATGGTGTTATTGGCCTCTTGGGCTAGCTATTAATATGTCATTTTCTATAGATTTCCACAGTTAGTTTATGGATAGAAATTATACACAATAATAAGGGGAGTCTAAGACATGGTATATGGATAGATTACTTTAAAATTGTTCTATATAATTCTACGACTAATGTTTTTTTTATTATTATTATGATAAAAACTTTTTATCTACATGGTAATTTTTTTTATATGGTCATTGGAAATACTACATTGTATCATGATTTTATTAAAATGTTTGTAATAGGTCTACTCACCGAGGTGTATAATCTCATTCTTTTAAAAAAAATTTCCCCTCCTAGGTAATTGATAGAGCGAGAAGTTACCGCTTTCCTCAGCTTCAACAGTTGAAGATATTTGACGTGGTGGGCATCTATTCTACACATTTTAAATACCTATGTTCCATTTTGTGATCTAGTATTATCTTATTGTGATTTTTGGATATATATAAGTATATATATAATTTATAATTATGAATTATGAGGAAGATAAGTAAATCTTATATATTGATGGATGTGGTTATATATATATATATATATAAGAATCATGGGTTGTATATTTGAGGATTATTTTTAGAGTGAAATAGATGAATATATAGAGGATACTTTGTTGGAATTTAAGTTGAGATTCCAGTTGGGGTGTTTCAACTTTGCAACTTTTTGAAATTGTCATGTATCGATACTTTGAATTCTAAGTGTCGATCTTCTTTAAACGTATCGATCTTCTATGTTTAGGTATCAATCCATTTGACTTGATAATTTCCTCTTAAACTTCTATCTTTGCATATATTGATCTATTCACTTCCTTGTATTGACATCTTAAAATGTATCGATCTGATTAATAATGGTATCAATTTTCTTTACTTGGTTATTCCATTTGAAGCTACTGCCTTACAGGATATCGATCTCTTTTGCGTTCAGGTATCTATCTTTTACAAATGTATCGATCTAATTTGTTGAGGTATCGATCTAGTTGACTGAGGTATCGATCCTTTAGGTTCAAGTATCGATCATGTGAAGCTAAAGATACACTTTTCACAGTTTTTGTTTAGTTAGATCACAAGTATAATTACAAACAGTTTTTCTTGATTCTCAACATGCTTAAATTCATTTTATCATCAATATTTTACTTAACAATACAATAAATTTAGTCATCATCGAAAACATATGATTACATATTATGATATCATTAATTTCGTAATTCAATTAGTAATATGATATCATCATATATAGGTGATTTTTTGGGTTAACTGAGGTACTTTAATGGATAATTTGTGATTTGTTATTGATTTGAATAGGAATTTTGGTATTTGACCTGACGATGGAAATTTGGCTGGGAAATGTGAAGTATAATAAATTGGCTATGACATTTCATTGTTGAAAATCGAGAAAATAACCTTAGGCTATTAGCCATATTATCCACGAATATTGTATTTAATACATTTATGTTGATTATATGAATCGTAGAATTCATGATTTATACATGTGTGGTATTAGGCTATGAAAATCTGGGAGAAGAATCAAGTTAGGTGCGAGGATCGTTAGTAGAAGTAGTTACCCTCCTCTTGTTGTGAGTAAATTTATACATACATGAATATGTAAATATATATTTGTTATACATATATGTATTGCATGTGTGTTAAATAAACGATTTTTATTGTTAAAGTGAAACTTGAAATGAATATGCTTTCATGTGTTTTAAATTGATATTGAAATAATATATTTAATTAGTCTGCTATTAAAAATTATTTGATATACATGCTGAAATGGCAAGGGAGGCCGGAGTTGATTTATATAATGTATAATCATTATTTAAAAATAATTTATTTTATGTATGTATATTGGTGATGTGGCTTGTAAGGTTGGATATTATTATAAGTTCAGTTGGTCTATTTATTTATTGTAGTTACAAGGAAGTAGCCTATGGACGGACCTATAAGAGGCTGCATAGGTGAGTGGCGCTGATATAAAGGAAAAAGGCCATGGCAAGCCCATTGTATGCCAAGCACGGATTCGCGGTTATATAAATACCCTATGGAAAGTCCTAGCGGCTTGACAGTGATATTTTGGATTTGATGAATTATAAGAACAATCACCCATGTCACCAAGTGATTACTCGAAGCCAACATCAGTGAGGCTGACCTATTTTTATAAATGCATGTTTTATAAGGAAATGAATGATTTTGTAAAGTATGAGGAAATAATTTTATATTTGATAAAACTCTATTGCATATGATTTTATGTATAAAAGACTCACTGATGGTTTCGAGATATGATGGCCAGTCCAGTTGATTACTTAAAATTATTTGCAGACTAATGAAATATTTTATGTTTATTGATTTAAATGAGCATGTATATATACTTTTGAGTATATTGGAAGGAAATCTCAACATCTGAATTTTTAAAATGCATGTGTGTATATAAGTGTGTGTATATAAGTGTGTGTTTATTTACTCACCGAGTATACTCGTATACTCACCTCTCACCCTTACAACTTTCAAGTTAAACGCCTTAGTACTCGCTGGATTAGTGGTAGCTGTTGAGAGTTTACGGCACTCTGGTTAGGTTTTTGCTCTGACTCACTTATAATTTTGGTTCCACTGGATAGACTTATTGAATATTTTGTAAAGTATTTGTAAACCAAATGTTTATGTAAATTCTTATGTTTTTTCAATCCGAAAGTGAATGATTTGACCATGTATTGTCAATGTTTGATAATAATCACAATGATGAGAGAAAATGATTTATAAATTGTGATATAGGTTTTAATAAAGAAAAGCCTTACAGGCTCTTTTGATATATTCCAGGTGTAAATGGTGCATGATAAAGGTTTGTAATAGTTTTCACGGGTAGACATCAAGTTCGAGGCATAATATAATGATTTATCTTAATCATTGAAGTAGAGACTTTAAACAAAAAGCTAATATATATTAGTTATACATTGAACTAGACTCTTGTGAAATAAGATCTAGTTAAGTAAATGTCATTGATCTTAATTCACACAAACTTTAATAAGCTTGATTGATCTTAAAACTGAGCAAGTAATGAACTTACTTTAATGAGTTATGTCTTTTGAGTTATCACAAAATGAGACCTATTATATGATTAAAATTTCGATGACTTAAAAATATAATTTTATAGATCGTACAAATATATACTTGCAAAATAGAATATGTACAAATGATGCTTACCCAAACTATTTGCAGTACTTAATTATTTAAATTTGTAGCCATAGTTTATTCAATAAAATTGTTTATTGGATGACAAATTTGTGAATTTTTTTACAACTATAGATGTATTGAAAATGATCATTAGAACAATTAAATAACATGAGGTAAATATATAATTAAATAGACATGACATTTACAATGAGTTTGATTTAATTACAAGTATTAAATAGAAAATTGATTCAGTAAATATTATTATTAGTCTATAACTAAGCCCAAATGTGATTTTAAAGAGTTTTAAATTCAATGAGCTTTTGTTATATATACATGGTTTTTTTAGAATGCAACATTGAATTTTTAGTGGAATAATTAGGCGTTAACTTAGAAGATCACATAATCATAAAATGATGAACCTTTTATGTTAAGAGTTAGGAAGCCCCTGTGTCTAAAGCCCCTTTACTGGTTCAAGCTCAACTCATATTTTAGGTTAAATGTGTAACTTATAAAAAATGTTAAAAAGCAAAAAATAGGAAAATGTGATTTCTGCTCTACAAAAAAATATAACTTTTCTAAAAAGGACATTTAGGTTCACACATTAATCTGGGAACGTCATGCGACAGTAGAAATTAATTGAGAATAGCAAAAAATAATAAAAAAATAAAAAAACATCAACATTTTTAAGGTATCTTTTTGTTTTTGTATACATATAATAAAACACAGAATTTTCTTCCGTTGCATACAATATTAGAATATTAAAATCACTTTAAAATTCTAATACTTTATCAACGTGCCCGATGTAAACAATAATTATTGATTGTTAGGATCAAATTGTTAGACTATCAATGTGCGTGATGATTCAGAAAAACATAAATAGTTATTTAAACAATTGCTTTTTTCCTAAAAGTATTATAAAAATGTGAAAGGTTTTTTTTCAGTGGGTGTTATGAAAAGATTGCAAATAGTTATTTTCATAGTTGTTTTTTTTTTTTTTTTTGGATGTGTTATGAATATGAGAAGAGTATTTCAAATATCTAATCCCATATAGATTTGAAGGGTTTATACATAAAAACACCTTGTAAGAGAAGTATTTTTGAAAATATTTAGTCCCACATGGCTTTAGAAGAGCTCATATATTGAAGTACTTGGTAAAATCAACAAGCAAAATCCTATGTGCACGAGACAAAGTCCAACCAAACTATTTTCAGATGCCAGATTCGAAAACTAATCGCATATGCACACTCAATATACCATCCGCGAGCTTCTAGAATATCATTACTCAGGCATAGATGTTATTATCAAATGAAAATGAATTCCAGAGTAGCCATTCAACAATTTTATAAGGTCAATAGTATTAGATACTTCCATACATAAAACGTTACATAGACCATTTAGAAAATCCTCTACTAAAGAAGCAAACATTCAATTGTGTTAATATAATTTGTGGATCTACTAAGAATTGATGGCCGAACCAGATGGACTTTATTTGGTATTGGACAGCTTCTTTGAGCTTGCTGTAGAAACATTATAATCAGTTTTATTTTATAATTGTTTGGTAAAAAAAAAAAAAATTTAAGCTTACTTATTTTATAATAAAAAAGAATTTGGTAGTAGTTTATAGAAACAGGCGAGGAGTTGCTTTTAAAATGCATAATTCAAGAGAATATTTAATCCATTTTTTAAATTCTTATTACAACATCGTCACTTTAATAAAAGGTCAAGGACAAAGGCAAGGCTGGTGGGCAGATATTGGTTGGACGATGGATTGTTGTATGCCGGAAATGCCCAAACCAAATAAACAAAAATGAAGAATCAAAGCATGTAATTGGGCATAAATCACATGTCTATAATTATCGTTACATGTTTTGAGAGCACTTTAATACTTAAATTTATTAAATATTTTTTTATACTATTTACTTTTAAAACTTGAAGCATTTTCAAAGTACAACATACCAACACTCTATTATATATTTTTAATAAATGATTATTTTTTTCAACATATCAATAGCATATTATTTTATAAGCCACGAAACCATAGTTTCAGTTAAATATTAAAAAAAAAAATTTGAATGAGTCCCGTTAAAAATTAAAATTAGTCATATTTTGTTTTGACCTATGTCTAGTTTGGGTTGACCAATCGGGTCTAACTGTAGTACTACAATTCTTTGGTTTGGGCCTAGCAATCCGGCCCATCATTTTGAAAAATTCAGGGAAATTTGCCCCATTTTCCCTCCACTTTACTCGTCTGAAAAACAAAATTCCCAATCCCCCACTAATTTAAATCTATGGTGATAACCAGAGAGCTGAGCTGAAAGCCTGAAACAATGCCCACAAAACGCACCGTATCTCAACCATTCTCCACAGCCTACGACAATGACGACGACGACGATTTCCAAGTCCCACTCAACCAAACACCAAAATGCACAACTTCCACCTCCAAGAAACAAAAAAATCCCTTCAAACCCTCGAACAATCCCAGCCGTTGGTCCAAGAAACTGAAGCCTACTGCCAATCCTGGCAAGGAGAACAATATCGAGGGTTTTTACTTAAATTCAGACGAAAATTGCAGCTTGGAATCAATACCTTGGAGCATCGATTGTAGTCCTCAAACGGTTTGTGACGATAGCAACCGTTCGCTTGAGCGTAAGGACAAAAAGGAAATATTGGAGATAAACGAGAGTTATTTGCGTAATTCTGTAGAGTCTAGGTTGTTGAGATCGAGGACAGTGGATTGTAGCTTAAATGAGGATTCTGACTCAGAACATACCGAGCTTGATGTGCTACTCAGGTTCTGCGAGGAAAATAATCTTAACTGTAACGAAGTGGATGAGTTGGTTCGGTGTCCGCTGTGCGGAATTGATATTTCGGATTTGACTGAAGAACTGAGACAAGTTCACACAAATAATTGTCTTGACAAATGCGAGAATCAAGCTCAAGATGTAGGTTTTCCTAATTTTTTTTTACTGTGTACAGATTTTTTCAATATAAGGGGCATTGTGTACTAAGATTACTGATCATGTAATATTTCCTTTAGTTTGTTTTTCCGAATGATGACAGGAGACCTGGAATTGGTGCGGGTTGTGGTCGATTTCCTCGGCAAGTTGTTTATGTTTCTCCTGTTGTTAGATTTTTGCACAGTCTTGATTTAGCTAGATACGAAGAAGCCTTTGTTCGGGAAGAGATTGACTGGGACACCCTACAATGGTTGACAGAAGAGGTTTGTTTCATAACACAACATATGACCATTTCCTCCTCTGGCTGGTGGTTTACAATGATCTATTACATAAGCAAATTCTTGCATTTGTGTAAATTTCCATTCCTTTTCGGGAATAAGTACTTCAGATAATCAGATTTGGTGTTAGGCAGGAATGTCTAAGTGGATTGCTTCTTGCTCAGCCAACTTAATTGCATTAAGGAATTGCAGTGACGGTGTCTTGATATCAAGAGTCGTAATTAAAACTTGTGACGAATACTACATAGGTTGTATAATTGAATGTGTATTGGGAATACTTGAATTGGCAAGCTCATTTTTGTGGTCATCTCTTATGCAGTTTTGGTTTCATAGAGAAACATTCTGTTATTGTTTTTGTTACTGGAATGAAATATTCTTTTAACTACCTCCTTTTTCTCCTCCTTTGCAGGATCTTATTGATATAGGTGTTACTGCACTAGGTCCCAGGAAGAAAATTGTCCATGCGCTTAGTGAAATTAGAAAAGGACACTCCCATACAATTGAGTCAAATAAAGATGCATATGTTAGTGATGGATCAAGGAGTAACCATGGATCAGAGAGACAGGAGGCATCCAAATTTATTACTGATGGAAGAAGTAAACCTACTGTAAACAAATTGATCACTGATTTCTTTCCTGGCTCCATTACTGATGCGAAGAAAGTTGGCACCTCCTCAAATGGACAGAATCAACCAAGAAAAAATAAATCTGGTTCTGGTCGTAAACCTGCAGTAAAAGATCACAGCAAAAATGGAAAACTCAGAGATATTCCCACGTGGTGTTGTGTGCCAGGAACGCCATTTCGTGTGGTAATTGCCTTTCTTCTGTTGACAAATGTTGTCTATTTCCTACTGACCTACTCGATCACAAATGCCTCTGAACTCATAATCAGTATTCTAATTAATAATAAGGATATACTGTGGTCAGGCCATGTGTATTGCCACTTTATATAAGCTCTGAACACTTAGTCAACGTAGAGAGAAAGAGAAAGTGAGAGCTTTAGTTACTTAGTGTTGTCTCAATAAACAAAACCAAAATATTAAATGACATACGAAAATATACAGAGGGTGATCGACTGAGGGTCTGGTCAAGTGTAGTGTCTCCAATATGGACTATGAACAGTCTATGGAAAGAGAAAGAGAGAGAGAGGCTTTATTGACATGGTTTTTTTCTATAATCAAAAGCATTATATCCAAATATAATGCAGGTCTTGTAGCTAAGTTCATTTTAATTTACTATATGCAGGATGCTTTCAAATATCTCAGAGGAGATTGTTCACATTGGTTTCTTACTCACTTCCATATGGATCGTAAGTTCACTTATATATATATATATATATTTTCAAGTTAATCTTTCTTTAAATTTGAGAATAATTGAAATGAAATGCTGTCGGATAGTTTACATACGTTTTCTTCATTTAGTCAGTTTCTTTTCGAATTTTTTCAGTGCATGAACTCTTTTAGCTCGACCTCTTTCCTTCATAGAATTGTAGTATTTTTGTTTTTTTAAACCTGAAGGTTTCACCTGATATTTTCCTGATTCTTTTCTTTTTTGAAAGTTTATGATGTTATTTCTAGAGCAATACTATAGATTAAGGGAAGAATGACATAACTAAATATGGAAGATCTGATAGTTGCAGTAAAAGTCTCATTTTCATGTTGTGCACAGTTTTCCATTATGTTGTGTGGCACTGATCAATTAGCACATCAAATTATCATTTTGATGGAGAATACTGCAGGTTGTGTAAACTTTTTAAAGATGGATCTTGCTAAATGTCATCTGTTTCTTTCTCTGTAAAGGAGGCTGAATCATGCACATTCCTACTCCATATTAGCATTTGTCCTTTCAGATCATCAAGGTTTAATAAGATCCTTATGTCATGAGAGATATAGAGTGTTTGAAAAGTGATTTGTGTTATTGGAAGCACAAGACTGTATGTGTGTTCTTTTAAGCATCAACTTTAATTGGATTGATTCCAAGAACTCAATGTACTGACATGTCTCTGTCATTTTGTGGTAACTCTGCTAGCGGGGCAACCCCAGACAGGCAAGGTTATCTGTTCATAAAACACTCAATTGATACACCCTTTTATTGCATTTGTCCTGTCAGATTATCAAGGTTTAACGAGATCCTTCCGTCATGGTAAGATTTATTGCTCCTTGATCACGGCAAGGCTTGTGAATATGAAGATTGGAATACCTTGGGACACGCTACAAGTTTTACCCCTCAACCAAAAGACAACTATTGCTGGTATAGATGTGACATGCTTAGAAGCAAACCACTGCCCGGGGTCCATTATAATTCTCTTTGAACCACCAAATGGTAAGGTGTGGTCCACTTTGACTTCCAAGATACTGCATTGCTATTTTTTTTTTATTATCTCCTCATCCTTTCTGAGAGTGATTCCGAACTTAATCATACATTCAGGCTGTTCTACACACAGGAGATTTTCGTCTTAGCGAGGAAATGGCTAGCATGCCTGCTCTGCAAACATGTCCTATACACACTCTGATCCTTGATACTACTTACTGCAATCCCCAAGTAAGTCCGCATGTAAATTGTTCTGAAAACTAGGCTGAGGTTGGGAAGAATTTTTGAAGGTTTACTTGCGTTATGTTGACAAAACAAAAAGTGATGGTGCCATTAAATAGACTGGCCCAGGCTAAAAGCCTGCGGCTGAATCACACTCTCAACTTATCAAAACCCAACTTATATATGCTAATACACTGATTAATAAATCAAGCAATGAAATGGATTTTGTTTTCTCTGAGTATACTTGAACTCTGCTGAGGTTGTTTTCATAAAATCAGCTTCAGTTTTGAGTTTGTCTCACAGGCTATAAAATAAAATTGGCTAGCTAATAGGTAATTAGCATAAATCCATATATAGCCTTGTATTCACATAGAGTATCTTCTCGTGGCTAATATTTTCGAATATCTTGTTATTATAATTAAAATACAGATCTTTCTGTGTTGCAGAAAATAACAAAAAATTAATACAGACAATGTGTATATTTATCGTCTCCTATGTCACTTGTATGCATATAATGTTGGCATCTGATACAAATGTCCTTTGGTTTGTAGCAATTATAGAATAATTGCTACAACACAAATACTCCAAGTAGTAAAATTTAACTCTTACACACATACATTGTAATCTGAAATGCAAGATGATTGCACACTTTGTATTCTACTTGCAGTATGACTTTCCAAAGCAGGAGGCAGTAATACAGTTTGTTATTGAGGCCATACAAGCAGAAACTTTCAACCCTAAAACACTCTTTCTCATTGGAAGCTATACAATTGGTATAGGCCATCAAATCTCCCTCTATCCCTTTTTCCTCATTTGTTCTCTGCTGTGTTATATATTTTGTTTGGTATTATTATAGGTAAAGAAAGGCTGTTCTTGGAGGTTGCCCGTGTCCTCCGTAAAAAGGTTTATGTCAATGCTGCAAAGTTCCTTATTTTACAATGCTTGGACTTTTCTGAGGAGGATATGCAGTGGTTTACTGTGAATGAACATGAAAGCCAGATTCATGTGGTGCCTATGTGGACACTTGCCAGCTTCAAACGACTGAAACATATATCCAATCAATATGTGGTGAGCACAATTCAGTAATCATGTTTCATAATGAAAAATGTGAATTGTCAAGGTTCAAAGTTGTTTTGCGAAAGAATTGGGTTATACAGAATTACAGAAAACAAATAAGAATGTAAAGAGGATGTATCAGAATCTTAAAGAGATAAATGCAATGTTTGGTGAATGCCCACGTTAGGTGCATGCTTTAGTTTTACTAGCTAACATAATGAATGACACCCGACCCACTATGCTTGTATAGAAATCTTAAGGAATCAAAAAAACAAATCATATTTGTTTTATTTTAGTGAAATTGTAATTATTGGAAAGAGATGTACAAAATTAAACAAAAAAGTTCTCAGCCAAGTCCCAATTGGTTAATGACATTTCTGATGTATGTTGTAGTGATTGACCTCAGAAACCTTTTAATCATTCTGCATCAATAAGGATTGTGTCTCAGATATGTGGATTGAATTTTGTTTACATTACTTTTTTTACAGTTTTATTGTTTCTTAATATATAGTTCGAATTATATATTTATTCTTTTAAGTTGTATTTCTCTTTTGCTCTTATGTTGCTTGAATGGAAGTGGACTACTATTTGAAAAAATTTCAAGTCTTAAGACTCGCTTAGATAATTTCTCTATGCATGCTTATCATCAAAGCTGATGTGAAAATATGTATTGAATAAGAAATTGTAATAAGCATGATGTCCTTCAAGTGTTTGGGCTAGCTTGTGAGTAATTAGCAGTAGCGTGACCTTGGCACTTTCACTTCTGTTAAATAGAGTTTACTTTCTCAATTTGTGATCTATTTACTCTAATATCACTCCTTTTTTTTTTTCTGTTATTTATGTTTATTGATATGCTTATTGGGCAGGGCCGATTTAGTCTTATAGTTGCTTTCTCTCCCACTGGTTGGACAGTTAGCAAAGGGAAGAAAAAATCTCCGGGAAGAAGGTGGCAGCAGGGTACGATTATAAGGTTTGTCCAAGTCCCCATCTATCTGTTGCCTGTACTCTGATAATGATATAAATGCGTACACATTTCTCAATTTTTGCATAGTCCCTTCTAGCATGCAACCAGCTATAGAAAAAAAGTAATGTTACATATACAAACTCATTCATACAAACTGATATGACAATATTATATCATTGTCATATGTTTTATATTTTCACGGGAGTAAAAGAAAAATTGATTATATGGGACATGTGGCAACAATAAAACTCTGTTATGTCAGTTTGTATAAAAAAAAAATATGTTTTATGAGAGTTTGTATCCCTAGTGTTATTTTAGAATAAATGGTGATTATTGCAGATTGCTCCAAATGAAATATATTTACTGGAAAATTAGCAACCTCTATGAAATTTGACTGAGCATCAAACAAGTTTGGGATGCAAGCCAATTATCAAACTGACCAACATCAAACCAGTTCATGCCTCACCTATTTGGAAATTATGTAAATATATTTCATCATCTCAATAAAAGATGGTTTTGTACTTTGAAAGGTCAAGAGTATGAGCTTGTTGATTGTGCAGTGAAAGCATCATTGAAACATTAATGTTAAGTTCTCTGCCTCCAAAGGTTAGCTTCATTATTCAGAATAATATGTTAGGAGAAACCATTTTGTCATTATGCTGCCTTCTAATGCAAGATGTTCTGTTAATAGCAGCCGGTTGTATGCTGGCAAAGTATTTTGGGATCCTTAGGCATGTTAACAATGTAAGATAGTATGTCTGATGCTGTTTGTGATTTCATACCAATTCTCAAAGATCTTACAGTCTTGTTGAGTAGTTTAGCCACCTATGCTTATGGTTCCAATTTTTTACTAGTCTTTTTCTCTTTCTTGATGAAAACCATTTACGTCCACCGGTTGGTACAAAATTGTGATTAACTTTAACATCCTGTTATACCTTTTGAAATTTTTTCCGTTCACAATTGGCATGAATATTTGTTAATATATATTTGCAAACAATCAAGAACCAAATTGTTTTATATTGTATATAAATAGTGAAATATTTGACTAATCAAATATTGTACTCTCATCTCCAGATATGAAGTGCCATATAGCGAGCATTGCAGCTTCACAGAGCTGAAAGAATTTGTGAACTTTGTATCTCCAGAAAACATAATACCAAGTGTCAATAGTGATGGACCAGATTCCGCCAATGCTATGGTTTCCCTTTTGTTGTCTTGAACTGTTCACTGTTAGCAGCAAAATACAAGCCCATATTGTATCTTTGTTTCACATCTTCAGTTGAAGCATTTCAAGAATGAGACAGGTGAATATCCAACCCAGATGAATGATGTAGTAGGATTATTTTGGCGGGTGCATGCATCAGAAGAGGACAGATTAAAATTTAAAAAGGCAGGTATATTTGTCAAACAACAATTATATTATAATGTACACTCAAAAATACAAATTGTTTTGTATAATTTGTAGTTTGCCCAGTTCAAGACGTGTTTGCATATTAAAATTAGTATTGTTGTATGCCTCTCTTTCATGTTACTATTGGATTCCACGAATACTTATAAACCACCTTACCCATGAACTTGCAAATAGTTAGTGTATTTTGAATATGAGAAGGGTTTTTCCCAGTAAGTGTTAATTAAAATATTGCAAATTATTAGTTATTTTTGCAGTTGCTTTTTTTGTGTTAGTATTCTGAATATACGAAGGATTTTTTTTTTTTTTAGTAGTGTTGTGAAAAAGATTGGGAATAGAACTTTTACTGTTGCTTTTTTTTTGTACAATAGGTGTAACTCTTTAGGCACAAGTACCCTTTTCTATACCAAGAGTAGTTCTCTCAAATTAACCCACTATTGTTCAGCATCAATGATATTTACTCACCAAAAAAAATGACCTCTTTTTCATTGTACTTGCACGGAAAGTACATTAATTCTTGCATAGACTTACAACGGTATACAATTCTTAAAGGAGAGAGAATTTTCAAGACAGCCTTTTACACGCCTTAAGTGAAAAATGAGATGAGAAAAAATATTGCAGCCAATTAACGAGAGGAAGAAACAAGGATGGAGCTAGCAAATAACTGACGGGTCAAAGAGACATAGCATACTACCAGGGTTACAAGGAAAACAGTAGTGGAGTGCAGAATCCAGATATTGAAAAGGAGTGAGCTGAGCTATATGCTTACGTTAATTATTTATAAAGTCATTATGTTGACATTGACTTAGAACAACTGTTTCTATATGTTAATGTATCTGTATCTGTTGTAGCTGTGCCGTGCAACACAAAGCAAGAAAAAGAGAAGAAATTAATTAAGGAGCGCTTCTATTCTAAGTTCTAGCAACTGGCCTCCGCGTTTAGACCTAGGACCTCAGTCCTCGTGTGTGCGTACTCTTTACCATAACCGTAACATATTTGTTTGTTTGACATTTTATTGTCTGCGTAAAATAAGACTGCTGCGCGTTAGTCAACCACTCTTTCTAATTGCTTTCTCTCTTTGGTACATGTTAATACTTTCTTATGTCAACAACAACACAATTTATTTTTTTTGGGAACAAATTTACTGTTGTGCATGTTCTCGACTTAAGGGCTATCTCCGGGTAGGCTAACTTGCAAATCAGAGGGCCGACTATCCGACGAAAACTCTCCAATGCATGCTCAAGTTAAACTATAGTTTTTTTTTTTTATATATATATAATCATACTACCAATGCACTAGAAAGTGTAACCCATTGGAAGAGAGATCAATTTTTCTAGAAGTTATCACCCAAGGAAGGAGAGATTAAATTTTTTTTTTCCTATTTGGAGCCCTCTTCTCTCTTTTTAGAAGTGTTTTATTTATTTATTTTGGCAACACTGTATTTTGAATCCCTTTTTCTCTATTTTGGAGCCCTATTTATAGTCTCATGCTCTTTTCCTTGTTGTCATTTGATCCCAAATGAACTATGTGAAAATGACTTTCTATATATAGGATATTAAAACGTAATTGTTTAGGACTGTACTAAATCTTAAAATTTAATTGTCTAGAACTTTACTAAGTATTATATATATATATATATATA